>OV121077.1:21809141-22073243 GCA_921293005.1 Nemoura dubitans
ATAATACTTTTGGATAGTATATCAAAATAAATTTAACTGATTAATGAAATTTGTGTTGAAATATGAGTTTTGACATTTGCTACACCTTTTGGCGTTGGACATTTTCAAATGCAACTTTGCAAATTAATCTTAAAGTTTTTTTTCCGGCAAGATGGATTGGAATAATGACATTCTGATTTACGAGCAACTAAATGTCATAACGCATTAGTCCCAAGTTCAAGGACCTAGGTTATGGCCTAGGGCCATATTTTAGTTATAACCTGGCTACCGGGTATGCCCGCAGGGCATAGGGTACTAGCGTCGAAGGAAAGGGCTTCATCCTTTAGCTGGAGCTTAACACTGAATGATCTTAACATTATCTTAACGTTCATGGTGATGTGAGTTTGTTCCGGTAATTTCATCGGGTTCTTTAAGTGAACAACATTTCACTTTGTGGACGGGTGGCGATTTTGCTCTCCACCACTTATATGAGCAAAGAGTTTTAATAAATATTAATTTTAAAAAATAATAAATATTTAGAGCCATGAACTGGAAAGTACCAACATGCCCTCAGAAGCAGTGCACTATACGTGCGTAGCACGGGCCCATACTGCTAGTAACATAAAATAATTACACATTTTTTTCTTATGACAATTGAATAGACAAACATATTATCATCTCTTTACCACTTTTTGATAACATTGTTATCTGGGGAGATATAGTAGAAAGTTTAAAATCCAAAAAACCCACAATTTCTCCGAAGAATCCACTTTTGAGAAAAAATATACTCGATTTTTCTCATCGTCTAGTGACCCTATACAATAATCAATTATAAAAAAAAGGTCCCCGCACATTGCAAACGGAAAGTCGATTCTGAACGGGGGGGGGGGGGTTAAGTAACTTAGGTGGTGGTTAATTCGGTATTACAGAAACATTTTTTACTTATCTTAAAGTTGCCGTAAGTCGTCCATTGATTCAGTATGACAGATGCATTACGCTGTGGTTGCCATGGGTTTTGTTTATTTCTATGCCTTCTCTAAGTGGTTTGGAGGAGGTTGTAATTTCGAATCAACCAAATGGCAGTGATAAATTTATCTATGATTATTTTCAAAAGTGACAGAATATTTTTATGTTGAAGTTTAGGCAAGTGTAATATTGTTTAATAAATTATTGTTAATGATTATTAAGTAAACATAATAAAATACATAAAGAAAAAGCAATATTCATTACTATTGATTGTGACTTAAGACAGCTAAAATCCATGCAAAACTTTACGCTGAACTTAAGATCTCGCAACAATGAAAAAAGCTTCTGTAATACGGTTTGTCGTAACTTTAAAATTTGTATACGTAACTTTAAGATACGACAGCTATTTACGCTAAGATTTCGTTCTGTAATTCCCCCCCCCCCCCCACCCTCCCCCCCCCCTGGACTATAAGTGCGAAAAAAAGCACTTGTGTGTTTTTTTTTAATTTTTATGTACACAAATTAGCCTCCCAAAATTGTTGCCCATTCCGGGATTGGAACCCGGGTCCCCAACTTTCGCGGCTGGTGCTCTAACCAGCTGAGCTGAATAGACACGAAATTGGAGACAAGTAATTTGCATACAGGGTGAGAATTGAATGTCCCCATTGGGAATGGTCCAGAGTCTACGAACACTTTTTTTTTTGTATGTGTTTGTATTTTTTTTTTGTATTTTGTATGTGTGTTTGTGCGCGCTCTACAGACCAAACGCCTGCCTCGATTGCGATGAAATTTTCTGGGGCCTTACCTAGCTCGGCCACTTGTAGTCCCGGGATTACTAGCAATCTACCCTGGCTAATTAACACCACCATATCACCAAGCAGTAACCCCGACCTAGAGCGGCAGTATTACAGCCGGGTTATATAGCCGGGGCACATCGACTCTGACTTTAGTAAAAAGCCATGAGATTGGTTGATTTGACTGTACTGCACAATGATGATCGTCTAAAAAGCAGTATGCCTTCTAGATTATGCTTTCATCGTTGCACCACCGTAATACTGTTTGCTAGTGGTGCTACGAAATCAACAAACTGCCCATTGTTGAAATGGCTGCTTTAGGTCCGGGTTACATAACACCGCCAGCCCGGCTAATTAGCCGCATGGTAGCCGCTCCAAATGGCCGAGCTAGGTAAGGCCCCAGGGTGTCTACTTTTGTTCTCAACTTAGATCCCCTGCGTTTTTCAAGAAAATCCTCCATACCTCATCCCTTCAAAGCAGAAAAAATAGCAATATTCTATCATATGCCCCAAGAGGCAGTAAAGGGCAAAGCAGTCTCTCATATGCCCCAAGAGGCAGTAAAGGGCAATGCACAGTCTATCATATGCACCACAATTTAAAATGGAAGTTTAAACTAAATGCCAACTGGTAGCACAAAGCAAATGCCAAACCTGGTATCCTTGATCCTTTACTCAGTTTAATCAATGTGAGAGGATTGTCAATCCACTCCCCGTGCCTTGTCTGGACTCGGACATCGACTGTCAATCCGCTCCCCGTGCCTTGTCTGGATTCGGACAGCGATTGTCAATTCCCTCCCCGTGCTGCGTCTCACCTGAGTCCAAGCAGTCGCTGTCACTAGCAGGCACCAGCGTCTAACGGCACGCGACTAGTAGCCACCCGCGTCTAACGGCACGCGACTAGCAGCAACCCGCGTCTAACGGCACGCGACTAGCAGCAACCCGCGTCTAACGGCACGCGACTAGTAGCCACCCGCGTCTAACGGCACGCGACTAGCAGCCACCCGCGTCTAACGGCACGCGACTAACAACCACCCGCGTCTAACGGCACGCGACTAGTAGCCACCCGCGTCTAACGGCACGCGACTAACAGCCACCCGCGTCTAACGGCACGCGACTAGTAGCCACCCGCGTCTAACGGCACGCGATTAGCAGCTACCCGCGTCTAACGGCACGCGACTAGTAGCCACCCGCGTCTAACGGCACGCGACTAGAAAAACACCGCGTCTGACGGCACTGAGGGCACAGGTCCTGACGCACTCCTGAGTCGAGTCGTGAAAGGCTCGGGATCGCGTTGCTCGGGATCACGCGAGTGTTCGGCGAATCGAGACCTGCTCACTGCGAGTGCGCGCACTCGACTGACTCGACCGACGCCCGGCCTCTTGGAGTCGCGCCAGACCGACGGGCGACATACTCGAGCCCAGCACGTTCCTCCCCTAGCACTAGCAGCCACGCTCCTCTTCAACGCTACACACGTTGGGCTCGCTAAAGCCAGTGATGATAGTCTATAAACATTATTGCCGCCACCCTCTGCATTTTATAAACATCTGCTTGAAGCCAGATAATTCCAGGAAATAGCCCTTGTCTAAATATGTTACTGTTTTTTGTGTAACATTTTGGTATTCATATCTCCAGCTAATAATCCTACTTGGTTCATGGTTATTAATTATACTTATACTCTACTTTGATATCTTGTAGGATTTTGCTATTTTTGTATTGTTTTCAAAAATTGTTCTGTAAAATGATATGTCCTGTCCTGTAAGGTTTGAATACTAAAGCAACATATTTTCATATCATAGAATCTATGCTCTGCCCGTTTCTATATTTCCACGGTGAGATTGAAGAACCACCTTAATATTGATTCAGTTAATGGAGGAGAGTCCTCGATTTGTGGAATTGAAATTAGCGTCAGACTTCATCGTGATTGCCCTGCAGACCGCCTAATGGAATATCAAGTGATCAACAACCTCCACACTTTTGTCGGTGCTAGGAAATCTGTGTCGCAGTGGAAGAGGGAAACATGGCCAGCAGAGACTTGCCGAAATAATAAGCTATAAATAACCACACCAATGATTTCAAACTAGCGATAAATTGCTAAAGCAATTGCTTCAAATTATATAATATTCCTCTAAGAGGATTTGTGATTGATGTAGTACTGGCGGGTTAGGTCTTCAAAGAGAACAACAAAATGCCCGACAAACAAATTGTATTGGAACTTTCGAGCACCGCAAAGACTTTGTCCATTAATTACAGTCTTGGGGAGAAATATAGAAACTGCTGCCAAGAAAGTCGCCACGACCATTTCGCCAAGAATGCAGCGCCTCAAGAGTCTAGTGAGTCCAATGCAGCGGCTCACTGCCTTGCTGTCGACCGTCTAGCCATGGATTTGCCCATGGTCCATCGTCCACGGTCTATAGCTATCACCCGTGAAGAAGTAACTATGATAGCATACGTTTTGAAACGTCGGGATACCGTGGGCTCACACTAGCGTTTGCAAACGTACGTTTCAAACGCACGTTCCGAACACACGTTTCAAACATTATTTGTACTAGCTCACACTACCCACGTTTGAAACTTCACGATACAACTTGTCGGCTCGAAACTCCAACCTCACATTCCTGAATTGAGACACCTTAAACTTAAAGAATAAAATAATTTCCAGCAGCCAAGCCCAACATCGGCCCATGATAAAACTTTGCACACATGTTCAACACAATAGCACAAAAGATATTAAAAAAATCAGCAAAAAAAAAGATAAAACAAGAGGTTGAAAGGGGGTTAATTTGTGAAATCTACCCAGTTTAGGGGTAAAAATACATAATGTGGCCGGCTTAACTGATGAGCGTAGCGAGCGAAGCGAGCGAAGCGAAATCTTCAATTTCCATACTGCTACAAAAAGCACTTGTGTGTGTGTGTGTGTGTGTGTGTGTGTGTGTGTGTGTGTGTGTGTGTGTGTGTGTGTGTGTGTGTGTGTGTGTGTGTGCGTGTGCGTGTGCGTGTGCGTGTGCGTGTGTGTGTGTGTGTGTGTGTGTGTGTGTGTGTGTGTGTGTGTGTGTGTTTTTGTATGTGTGTTTGTGCGCGCTCCACAGACCAAACGCCTGCGTCGAATTGAATGAAAATTTCAGAGTGTACCTTCCTTTGTTCTCAACATAGACCCCTGCGTTTTCAAGAAAATCCTCTATATACCCTTCACTTTCAAAGCAGAAAAAAGAGCAGTATTTGACATTTGGGTAAGCTTGGAAAAGTACAGATATTTATTGAAAAGTTCGTTTTTTTTTTTCAAATTTTCCCAATTTCGATTGTTGCCTTTAGTAACCATCGAGACCAAATCGAAACATCACACCAGATTTTTTTGACTTGCAGTTGACTTCAAGATTTGGCAGATATTAGAAATTTTGTCAATTTCGTGCATGCAAGTTTTTGAAAGTAAGTCCGCGGCAGAAATATATCTCCAACCTCGTAAAAACCCTTGGGCATGAGTTGTATCTATGTATTTACATGCACATTGCTCAATGACCTCAAAATGAGCATATTCCCGCTACCCCACAGCTCGGACAGAAACAAAGAAAGGTCAGAATCGTTAACATTTTCAAGTGATCATAATTTTTGAGAAAGCAATGGCCTGGCTTGCCGCTCCATGATTTTCATAAGCTTTTTGCCTCAATCTTTTAATGCGCTATATACAAACCGCTACGCTCATCTTCAACGCAACACAAATTGCGTTCGCGAAGCCCTTGTATATAAAAATTTTATTGATGATAGTATTGAGCGAAGAGAGCGGACGTTCGTTTGGACGAGATCATATGCGAAAATCATAAGTTAAGGTGATGCATCATGGTAAAACGCAAACTATTCCGCTTCAGTTGATGGCGCTGGTGTCTAAAATTCGCCTCAAATAGTGTAGCAGTTTGCAGTCAGATGGCGATATTGAGTAAACTTCTCCGATTGGCTGCATTCGGCTCTGATTTCTTTTCCGATTGTTGTTTGATCATGAGCGCGAATAATTTACATCTACTCGTCATTATAGGAGGTGGAATACTAGTCAATCCAGTCAGGTAAACCGGACCCGTATAATTGTGCTTTTGGGTTTAGTCCTAATGGGGCTTTGATAGCTGCAATTCAAAAATACAATTCGATAAGTAGTGGTATAATTCATTATTTAGCCAGTCACACATTTTATAATACACTCATATTATTGAATTATTATAATATATAAACTGCATGATCATAATAAAAAAGTTAGTTGAACAATATCGATGATAGCACTCTTCGGATATACATTCTTGATCTTCGGTTACATGGGTTCATAATTTTTTTATTTCAATGAAATGCATTTCTCGTAGGTCGACCCTGATGGAAATTCCAGATTCGGCTTTCGCATAATTTCATGAAAAAAACAAGAGTTACAATGTAATATGTGAAAACCAGAAAACTTGCTGTTTATAGGTAATCATATCCGTACATGCGATACGCATAAAGAATATATTGAAATTATAAAACTTCTCACCCAGATTTACATATCACACCTATGGTTTACTTGAGTTGGCAGTTAGTATAAAGCCCCACAGCCTCTCCACGGCCCCAGCCCATGTGTGAGGCCTTTGATATTTTTACCGTAGTGCCAAAGGTGTAAAGCTTCATTCATACTACTACGGCAAGACGGTTTTTCCGTAACGGCAAGTCACGTGGACCAATCAGAAACTTGCCGTACCAGGTCATGCGGCACCGCCGTCCGAGTTCAGCCAACTTTAACTTTTTCCGCATGCCGTGATACGGTTTATGACGTAGTGGTCGGCCATCTTGACTTTACTCTACATTCTTGGCGCCACAAACGATACCTACGTTGATTATGTCAAACGAACTAATGATTGCATTTGTGGTATAAGACTGTTATAATTTCCGTATCTTGCACGGTTTCGAAAGATTGGGCGAGTACCCCATCTTCTAGGTCTCCTCTTTTGCTTTCTACTCCGTAATAAATGGATAACTGCAGCCAATAATAGTGCCTTTTTTCTCAAAAGGAGCAGAAGCAATAATTTAGAATTTCTGTCTTCTTCCATTTTCACTTTTGACGCTTTGCAGCAGCTGTTGTTGTGATTGCAAATTAGCAGACGTCACCGAGCTTTCCCAAAGATATAAAAGGTGGCGCTAGTATCATAGCTCGGTTGCCGTCTCAAGTTTGCCGTCGTACTATGAATGACAGAAAAAATGTTTGTGTTTACCGGTACGGAAAAAACGTATTGCCGTTACGGAAAAACCGTCTTGCCGTAGAAGTATGAATGAAGCTTTACGCACTCTTCCCTAATCTTTCACGTGGCAGAGGAAAACCATGGGGGCCACCATTTAGAGTGCAGGCCCCGGTACACTCTTCTTTTCGATCTTTACCGTGGCCAAAGGGCAAGCCACGGGCCACCGTTTAGAGTGCACGTGCAGGCCCCGGTACACTCTTCTTTTCGATCTTTACCGTGGCCAAAGGGAAAGCCACTGGCCACCGTTTAGAGTGCAGGCCCCGGTACACTCGACTTTTCGATATGAATGACATGCCCGCTGTTTCATTTCTTGGCCGCCTTCGAGTCTTTTGTCGCCTGGACATGACTCTGGGCAAGAAGAATGAAATTTGGGTCCCGTGCCTGGAAATTTTGTGACATAAAACACGAGTAATTTGATTTTATCAGATACAAATATGTTTAACCATCGCACCGAGTGATAGTTATTTTCTAATATGAAATATACATTACCCTCATTTTCCTTCTGATGCGGGAATCTGCAAGCTCTGGTAAAATGCATCCCATATAAAAGCGTTTTAATTTAGGATGCACCCTATTTTCCCAGAGGTTCTTGAGTCACCTGAGAACCTGAGGTGTAGAGTCCATTTCTAATCTCCTTCGTGAAATGATACTTTCCGAAAGTGCATTGTCGGTAATGAAGGCTCATAGACATAACTCCTTTCGTGTAATGAGCCAAGTCAACAATGCGGCGTCCTGGCACCAATTTAGCCATGCTGTCTTCTTCGCTCGACGGCAGTCTCTCTTGAACGAGATCCTGATATTACATCATCACTCGAAGAGCTTTTGGAAACTGGGGAATACGACCTAAGCCAAAATAGTTATGGAATTACCAAGAAAAAATTTAAAATAATCAACAATAGTATTAGAAGACTAAACATACTCATCGCGTTGCTCTGTGGATGGAGTTGTAAACCCTTGGCAAACGTATGGCAAAGGTGTTGTTTGGCGCATTCTCTCGTAAGTTTTTAATTTTCGTAGGGGGCTGCCACTTTTAGAACACCTACAACAAGGTTTATAAATGAAACATGGTCGTCACCAATTGCTCTTTCATAATTTATGTTTTTTCTTACCCGGGATTTGGATTATCGTATATATATCCATGACCTCTCCAGCAGGGGAATGAAGAGGATCACTATCAACATACCTATGTCAAACAAACCCGCATTTTTTATCACATGTATCACTTGCATTTTACTAAAAATAAGTATTACTCGCAAGTACGTACGAGCAGTATTACTAGCAATAATATCATGTCAAATATACAAGTTGATTCATATACTTGCAACCAATTAGCACTTACAGCAATAGAGTCCCTGTGTCGTTTTCGTACGGTAAATTACTTGTACTTTTTTTTCTTTCAGCCCACATTTCCACAAGTGACTAGGATCGTGCTGTTCTTTTTCTTGGTCTTTTTTTGCCAATAAATATTTTTGAAGGTGCCATTGCAAAGAATATTACAAAAAACTGGACAGCGTAATACCACCTACTAAAGTCACAGACTGAGAGTCGATCGCGCACTGCACTATAAACTCTGCCAAACCGATTCAAAGTACACTATATCGGAATGAAATGACAGGTAGATAGATAATTAGCGGCACTAGCCATTAAAAAAAACTGCTCTCGGTGAGTGACGCAACGAGACCGGCGGGAGATCTCTGTTTTACGGTCCGTTCCAAACCCCGTGAGGTAGGCAATCACTTCAATAAAATACACCAAAAATCGAATTTGCAGGCCTCCACGTGGCGGTGGACATCGTCGCCCACGCGCCTGATAATGGCACAAATTAAAAAGATATTCGTTCCTGAAGGTTCAATGCATTGAGTGGTATACTTTTCAATGTGACAAGTATCTTATTTCACCTTGAAACACACCATCGAAAACTGTGCATTTATTTGGTGCAGTTTTGACAATTAAAAGAAAAAAAACTTTGTTAGTTATGGGAAAAAAAACAATGTCATTAAATGCGTTAGTGTTTTATCTATAAACATATAAAAAATGAATACTAAGTTATGAAAGATGCTTGAGATAACCACCGACGGCTAATTTTGGTATATAAGCTATCTTTTCCTGGCTTTCCCGGAAAAGTGGAAGAGCTGTATGTTAAAAAGCATTGCTAACCACATCTATTCAAGTGCATAAATGAGTGGAATTCATAAAAACACCAGTGATGCTCCACCTTAATTGCGCGGTAAAGTTTGTTATGATTTGGAGAATGGGGCGAGGTTTTGTCAGTTCGCTTCGAGTCCGATGCGCTGGAAGTTACATATGTTAATTGTAAACTGTTGTTAATTGTTTTTGTTAATTGTAAACGCGCCTAATTTATTATTATTTTTTGGTGCAAGCCAACCAGTGGACATTAGTTTAGCTTCTTCGAAGTTATTGTTTTTGATGAGCGAAGCGAGCGAAGCGAAATTATCAATTTCACTGCTGCTAGAAAAAAAAGCACTTGTGTGTGTGTGTTTTTTTTGTTTGTTTGTTTGTGTGTGTGTTTGTGCGCGCTCTACAGGCCAAACGCCTGCGTCGATTGCGATGAAAGTTTCAGGGTTTCTACTTTTGTTCTCAACTTAGACCCCCTGCGTTTTTCAAGAAAATCCTCTATACCGCTTCCCTTAAAAGCAGAACAAATAGCAATATTTGGCAATTGAGATAGTTTGGAAAAGTACGGAAATTTATTTAAAAGTGCGTATTGTTTTCAAATTTTCCCAATTTCGATTGTTCTCTTTAGAAACCATTGAAACCAAATCGAAACATCACACCAGATTTGTTTACTTGAAGTTGACTTCAAGATTTGACATATATTAGAAATGTTGTCAATTTCGTGCATGCAAGTTTTTGAAAGTAAGTCCGCGGCAGAAATATATCTCCAACCTCATAAAAACCCTTGGGCATGAGTTGTATCTATGTATTTACATGCACATTGCTCCATGACCTCAAAATGAGCATATTCCCGCTACCCCACAGCTCGGACAGAAACAAAGAAAGGTCAGAATCGTTAACATTTTCAAGTGATCATAATTTTTGAGAAAGCAATGGCCTGGCTTGCCGCTCCATGATTTTCATAAGCTTTTTGCCTCAATCTTTTTATGCGCTATATACAAACCGCTACGCTCATCTTCAACGCAACACAAATTGCGTTCGCGAAGCCCTTGTATAGATATTGACACTTGACAGTTGACAGTGAGGATAATGCTTCATATTATTCTCTTGCTTATAGCTGATTGACAAAGACAGGCGCAAGGCAGAATCACAAGAAACGACTTTGGAAGACTTCGTTTTCCCTCCATTAATCGCTTACTGGTTTAACATCCATCCTGAGTTCCAGAAAAACCGAAAAACTGCAACCTAACTTCCGTATTCAATCTCTCGAGACCCAATAATATGACTCCCGGCTGACGGTCAAATGGTGGCTTCTCATTGGCTGGAGCATGGCAAACGCGCGTCTCGAACGTGGATTATAGGACTCTGCTCTAAACTCTGCGTTCGAACCACTGTCAAACGCAGCATGCTGCGTTTCGAACATTTCAGTGCTCACACTGCACGTTTGAAACGAGCGTTCGGAACGTGTGTTTGAAACGTACGTTTGCAAACGGAAGTGTGAGCCCACCAGTGCTAAAGATAGTACACAGATTTGATAGACTGTTGCCCAATCACACCAAGTGACAGGTCTCGTCTCGGATCCCCGGAGCCTGGCTTCCCCCCCCCCCCCCCCCCGCCCCCGCCTCCAATCCACCAATTCTCATATCAAATTGCCATTCGTCTAACGTGAGCTCAAGCGATGGACGGTAATGAGTGCGAGAGAGACAGCGCTATGCCTGTCTGCTACGGTCAGACTAGGACGGCGACAGCTGCCGGCGACAAGACGTGATCTACGCCACGGTGGTCGGTCTAGTCAAAGTCAAGGTCGACGAGCGCCACGCGCCGATCGACCGCCAATTACGCGGCTCTGGAATCCGACCGCCTCCGAAATTGCGCGATCATAGCAGGCCTTGGCAGAATTCGAGGCCAACAGGGTTAAGCAACACTGCGCAGGGTCGGCCAGTGGATGGGTGACCGCCATGCACGTAGCCAGCTCTCTCAGTCTTTTAGAGGAAGAGAGGTTGGAGGGATTGGAGTCAAGCAAATCTGCGTCGAGTAGGGTGATGGATGGGCGACCGCGCGCCACTGGCTGTGCTAGCTTCAGGCAGACCCCACACGGCGCTGGCGCAATGGGTTTATTTACTCTGTTGATCGATCGATCGATTACCAAGAAGGCCTCGCACCCGCATGGAGTGGCTGTCTACTCGTAGAGTGGTTGTCTACTCGTGGAGTGGCTGTCTACTCGTAGAGTGGCTGTCTGCTCGTGGAGAGGCTGTCTACTCGTAGAGTGGCTGTCTACTCGTAGAGTGGCTGTCTACTCGTAGAGTGGCTGTCTACTCGTGGAGAGGCTGTCTACTCGTAGAGTGGTTGTCTACTCGTGGAGTGGCTGTCTACTCGTAGAGTGGCTGTCTACTCGTGGAGTGGCTGTCTACTCGTAGAGTGGTTGTCTACTCGTGGAGTGGCTGTCTACTCGTTGAGTGGCTGCCTACTCGTGGAGTCTGTCTACCCCCTTTAACTCTCTGACGTCATTGTGCCTCTCCTATCAGGTGGAGTCCGTGGCGTTGGCGCTGACTTTGCTGGACGGCAGCGACCTCCGCGGCAAGACCATCTCAGTGGCGCGCGCCACGTTCCAGATGAAGGGCAGCTACGACCCGAGCCTGAAGCCCAAGAAGAAGCGGCGTAAGGACAAGGACAAGGCGCGCAAGCAGCAGGAGTCGTGAGTAATCAGGTGGTGATCACCTTGGTGTAATCAGCCCTTGCCTTTGGCCTTGTGTACGGACTGGTGACCTTGGTGTAATCAGCCCTTGCCGTTGGCCTTGTGTGCAGACTGTTGGACTGGTGACCTTGGTGTAATCAGCCCTTGTCGTTGGCCTTGTGTGCAGACTGTTGGACTGGTGACCTTGGTGTAATCAGCCCTTGTCGTTGGCCTTGTGTGCAGACTGTTGGACTGGTGACCTTGGTGTAATCAGCCATTGTCGTTGGCCTTGTGTACATACTGTTGGACTGGTGACCTTGGTGTAATGAGCCCTTGTCGTTGGCCTTTTGTACAGACTGTTGGACTGGTGACCTTGGTGTAATCAGCCCTTGTCGTTGGCCTTGTGTGCAGACTGTTGGACTGGTGACCTTGGTGTAATCAGCCCTTGTCGTTGGCCTTGTGTGCAGACTGTTGGACTGGTGACCTTGGTGAAATCAGCCCTTGTCGTTGGCCTTGTGTACAGACTGTTGGACTGGTGACCTTGGTGTAATCAGCTCATTTCGTTGGCCTTTTGTGCAGACTGTTGGACTGGTGACCTTGGTGTAATCAGCCCTTGCCGTTGGCCTTGTGTGCAGACTGTTCGACTGGCGACCGGACCGACTTCGAGGCGAACGCGCCAAGCACGAACGCACTGTGGTGGTGTCCAACCTGTTCGAGCCCCGGCAGTTCGAGCAGGACGTCGGTCTGGTTCTGGAGTACACTCAGGACCTGCGCGAGGAGTCCGCAAAGTGCGGCACTGTACGCAAGCTGGTGCTCTACGACGTGAGTACCCCAGGCCTCGGCCCTCTCCAATCAGTGTGCAGTCAACTGGGTCTGTTTCGCCTTTATGGGGCCAATTTGCCTGCTGTGCAAATAGTGTTTAAAAGGCCAGGCTCTTGAATCAGTGTGGACGTCAACTGGGTCTGCTTGTTGCCTAGCGACACCCTGAAGGCGTGGCCACCGTGACCTTCGAGGACGCTGCCGAGGCCGATGTCTGTATCCGTCTGTTGAATCTTCGCTGGTTCGGACAGCGACGCATCACTGCGCAGACTTGGGACGGAAAGACCAAGTACAAGTGAGTGTCTTCGAAGACAATCGCCTGGACCTTACTTGGCCACTGCTTCAAATGATGTGTTTTTCTTCTTTCAACATTTCCCGAATTCTGTTACTTTGAGAATCGCTTGTCTAAAGCCCTGTTTACCAGGGAGCATTTTTGACAAAAATCTTCCACAGCACTTTTAAGTCGTCAAAGTAACTTGGATATGTATTGGTGTTTTATATCGTACATCATAGTTAAAAAGTGATTAACTGCAAAATTTTTCAATACAAAAATAATTAGAGCCGTGTTATTTTTAAGCTTTTTTGGCAGACTCGTAAAAAATGCTCTTTTGTTAACGGAGCTTCACTAAACTGTTGTTCTTTTTTCATTCACTAAGTTTGTATTTGCACTCTGCAATGTGTTATTGATAGAAACACTTAACTGTACCTACGCGGATGTTGAGATGTTTGCCGCCTGCTCTGTGCAGAGTCGCGGAGACCGAGGCTGAGAAGCAGGCGCGACTGAGCAAGTGGGACTCGTTCCTGGTCGCCGAGGAAGCAGACAAGGCGAAAACAGAAAAACCGGTGGAGAGCCTGCCGGAAAATCCCCTGGAAAAGCCGGTGGCAAACCCGTCGGTGGAAGGCGTCAGCCCCGTGTTGTCGTCCAGTCCCGGCATTTCGGACTGAGCCGAGCCGAGTACGCTTCGGTTTGCCCGGCATTTCGGACTGAGCCGAGTACGCTTCGGTTTGCCCGGCATTTCGGACTAAGCCGAGTACGCTTCGTTTTGCCCGGCATTTCGGACTGAGCCGAGCCGAGTACGCTTTGGTTTGCCCGGCATTGTGGATTTTCTTCTTTGCAATGTTTTGAGAAGGTCACTAAACTACTTGTAACCTTGCTAACTGCGTTTAATAAACAATGGATTTATTCCTTTATCCATTGAATTTGTCTTTTACGGATTTGTGTTGTTATTATACCTTCGACCATTGCTAGCCGGGATACGCAACTAGCTCAACGCTGTATGTTTCCCATGCATCGTTAAAGTATAGGCCTTACCAGCTGTGATCATCGGCCAAACCAACTCTATAACCATGATTATGACGTTATGTATTGCTATTTACTAGGGCGAACGCAATTTGTGTTGCGTTGAAGATGAGCGTAGCGGTTTGTATATAGCGCAAAAAAAGATTAAGGCGAGAAGCCTATGCACATCATGGAGCAGCAAGCCGGACCAATGCTTTCTCAAAAATTCTGATCACTTGAAAATGTAAACGATTCTGACCTTTCTTTGTTTCTGTCCGAGCTGTCGGGTGGCGGAAATATGCTCATTTTGAGATCATTGAGCATTGTGCATGTTAATACATAGATGTAACTCATGCCCAAGGGTTTTTATTGGGGAAAATCTGGTGTGATGTTTCGCGCATAAAAAGATTGAAGCAAAAAGCCTAAATCATGAAGCAGCAAGCCGGACCATTGCTTTTTCGAAAATTCTGATCACTTGAAATTGTAAACGATTCTGGCCTTTCTTTGCTTCTGTCCGAGCTGTAGGGTAGCGGAAATATGCTCATTTTGAGGTCATAAAGCAATGTGCATGTTAATATAGAGATGTAACTCATGCCTAAGGGTTTTTATTGGTTTGGTTTTTATTGGAAAAAATCTGGTGTGATGTTTCGATTTGGTATCGATGGTTTCTAAAGGCAAATCGAAATTGGGAACATTTGAAAAAAATACGCACTTTTAAATAAATTTCCGTACTTTTCCAAACATGCCCAATTGTCGAATTTTGCTCTTTTTTCTGCTTTGAAAGTGAAGGGTGTGGAGGATTTTCTTGAAAAACGCAGGGGGTCTAAGTTGAGAACAAAAGTAGACACCCTGAAAATTTCATCCCACTCGAAGCAGGCGTTTGGCCTGTAGGGCGCGCGCAAACACACATACAAAAAAACAAACAAACAAACACACACCAAGTGTTTTTTTAGCAGTAGTGAAATTGATGATTTCGCTTCGCTCGCTTCGCTCGCTACGCTCATCAATTACAAACATCCATTATCATTACAAATTATCACTAGGGCGAACGCAATTTGTGTTGCGTTGAAGATTAGCGTAGCGGTTTGTATATAGCGCAAAAAAAGATTAAGGCAAGAAGCTTATGCAAATCATGGAGCAGCAAGCCGGACCAATGCTTTCTCAAAACTTCTGATCACTTGAAAATGTAAACGATTCTGACCTTTCTTTGTTTCTGTCTGAGCTGTCGGGTAGCGGAAATATGCTCATTTTGAGATCATTGAGCATTGTGCATGTTAATACATAGATGTATTATATGCCCAAGGGTTTTTATTGGGTTTTATTGGGTTGGTTTTTATTGGGAAAAATCTGGTGTGATGTTTCGATTTGGTTTCGATGGTTTCTATAGGCAAATCGAAATTGGGAACATTTGAAAAAAAATACGTACTTTTAAATAAATTTCCGTACTTTTCCAAACATGCCCAATTGTCGAATTTTGCTCTTTTTTCTGCTTTGAAAGTGAAGGGTGTGGAGGATTTTCTTGAAAAAGGCAGGGGGTCTAAGTTGAGAACAAAAGTAGACACCCTGAAAATTTCATCCCACTCGAAGCAGGCGTTTGGCCTGTAGAGCGCGCGCAAACACACATACAAAAAAAAAAAAAAAAAAAACACACGCCAAGTGTTTTTTTTTAGCAGTAGTGAAATTGATGATTTCGCTTCGCTTGCTTCGCTCGCTACGCTCATCAATAAGTAAATTGAAATTTAGAAGTAGCTAAACTAGGGCGAACGCAATTTGTGTTGCGTTGAAGATGAGCGTAGCGGTTTGTATATAGCGCAAAAAAAGGTTGCGACAAAAAGCATATGGAAATCATGGAGCAGCAAGCCGGACCATTGCTTTCTCAACATTTCTGATCACTTGAAAATGTAAACGATTCTGAACTTTCTTGGTTTCTGTCCGAACTGTCGGGTAGCGGAATATGCTCATTTTGAAATCATTGAGCATTGTGCATGTTAATGCATAGATGTAACTCATGCCCAAGGGTTTTTATTGGGTTTTTTTGGGTTGGTTTTTATCGGACAAAATCTGGTGTGATGTTTCGATTTGGTTTCCATGGTTTCCAAAGGCAAATCGAAATTGGGAACATTTGAAAAAAATACGCACTTTTAAATAAATTTCCGTACTTTTCCAAACATGCCCAATTGTCGAATTTTGCTCTTTTTTCTGCTCTGAAAGTGAAGGGTGTGGAGGATTTTCTTGAAAAAGGCAGGGGGTCTAAGTTGAGAACAAAAGTAGACACCCTGAAAATTTCATCCCACTCGAAGCAGGCGTTTGGCCTGTAGAGCGCGCGCAAACACACATACAAAAAAAAAAAAAAAAAAACACACACCAAGTGTTTTTTTTAGCAGTAGTGAAATTGATGATTTCGCTTCGCTCGCTACGCTCATCAATAATCCCCTCGTTTGTTTGTTTAAATGTTTATTCAGCTTTAAGATAACGGAAAAACGGCAACAGACATGTTGAACGCAGTACGAGCTGGCACGGCACACTAGTTGCCTATCCCGTACCGGAGCAGTGATCGAAGATTATACCAGCCCTGCTGGAAAAACTTGTTCAGCCTATGCCGTCCCTGCTTGGGCTCGCACAGGGCGTTAGACTGCGTCTAGTTGATTGCGAAAAGACTATTGGCATACGAATAGTTTTCTTCTGTAACTACAATCGGAGTTATCACTCTGGGATTCGTAATTACTAATTAATAATTACTATTGGATTTACTGATAATAAAAGCTGTTGGATGATTAGGCTAAAGTCTAAATCTAGGATAAAATCTGTTGGGATGAACCAATGCAAGGACCTATTGGGAGAAACTGTGCGAATAGTGGACGTTGCTCACACGCGAAAGTCGAGCTCAGCTCGACTTCCGAGCCTTGGCCGGCAGCGTCTAGCAGACAGCGAGTGGAAGCGCTGCACGCTCGGCCGTTGCCGTCAGTCCGACTGTCTCCAGCGCCGTCTGTGTGGCGACGAGCGAACCTCGCGATAGGCGAGCTTCGCGGGTTGCCCTTCGCAAGGCGACACGGGTCGCCGCAAGCGATGGGCAATGCGACAACGGTGTTACGCTTTCCGCAGGTTCAGAAACGCATCGCTCATCTGAATGCTAACGCAGATCAACAGCCTCGTGACAAATTAGCAAATTAAATTATAGCGTGGTTCTGGTTTCAAATTGAACAATCTGACCCCAACGGTTCCTGCAGAAAAAAAGGAATAGAATGTACCAATTAGCTCTATTTCATGTTAGCCCAGATATGCTCATGAAGCCACCTGCTGATAAATTTTTACTTTTGCATTATATTTGGTGCGTATACTACCAAAATACATCTAAATTGGTGCTAGAAAACAATTATGACGTTTGGGTTTGGAAAAAATTGCGTCCTATATATAGGACTTTGGGCACTTGGGGTACATGGCTTTACTATGTGTAGGTATTGCAGAATCAGTAAGTTGTTGGATAATTTTTACAAGTTTTTTCATTATATGTTGTGTTGCATGTTAGTACAATTGAAATATTTTTGAATCGCATTGTAGAAAACCTATTTTGTAAGTTACTACAACTCGCTGTGACAAATTCAACCTGGGATTGCAAGTGATATTATTTCATGAAGTACCTACCGAACACCATAGGTTTTCTGCAAGTTAATTGAAAATTATTTCAATTGTACTTACATGCAACACAATACATCTTAATAAAACTTGTTAAAATAAATGATAAAATAAAATTATCTTACAATTTATTGATATCTGGAATACCTATACATACCAAATCCATGTACCCCAAGTGCCCAACGTCCTATAATGTAGG
The DNA here is from genome assembly GCA_921293005.1 of Nemoura dubitans. Taxonomy (NCBI): domain Eukaryota; kingdom Metazoa; phylum Arthropoda; class Insecta; order Plecoptera; family Nemouridae; genus Nemoura; species Nemoura dubitans. The sequence continues at coordinate 21,826,866 of OV121077.1, forward strand.
ACACCTAAGTTTACTTGGCTGTAACTCTTACAATTAATGTAAACCCTCACAAATTTTTTTTGAATTTACCTCACTTGCAACTTATTTTAGAACTAAAAATCAATTACACAATTTGTAACATAAAAAATTGTAAAATTTATACAACCTTTTCGAACTCATTACATTCTTCGACGAAAATACGATTTTTGTGATAAGAACAAATCGTAGAAATATTTGGCAATTATAAAATAAACGCATGTAACTTGATCACAGATGATTGCTGAAGACATTCATACGTGTGCGATCCAGAGACAACTTAAGAAATTCGCATCAAAAAATCTTTATTAACCGTCCTACATATAGGACGGTTGGCATACTTTTCTGGGTTAAGGAGAGAGTTTTGATTCTTCCTCGAGGACCCACTGCTTCCATACCCGAGCTAAAATTTTCAAAACTGCCCATATAGATTTTTGTCCGGCTCAAGACATGGCTTGTGAGATTTGAGACTTTTATAGCTCGTGTGTAGCTCTAACAGCAGTAGGTCCTCATGGCAGATGCAAATCCACTCTCCTTCGCTTAACGTGAAATAGAGTTCATCTCATGGAGAGCGGATACAGATAATGTGCTATTACTAAAAGTTTCAAGCCGAAAACTGATCGGTACTGAACGTATTTTATCGATACACAACGGATTTAATCGTAACTGTCTGTAACTCGTTGATTTTCATCGCAACTGATGATAACTCCTTACATCTCCGCGGATTTGAAAGTGGAGTGCCGATCTCTTGCGTGCAGTTGCGATGTGTTTTGCAAGGCAGAGAAAACTGAACGCATCTCATCACCTTACAATGTATCTCATCGTCATTTGAGCGTGGAGTTCCGATGACTTGCGTGCAGTCGCGAAGTGTTTTGCAAGGCAGAGAAAACTGAATGCATCTCATCACCTTACAATGCAACTCATCGTCATTTTAGCGTGGAGTGCCGATTACTTGCGTGAAGTTGCGATGTGTTTTGCAAGGCAGAGGAAACTAAACGCATCTCATCACCTTACAATGTATCTCATCGTCATTTTAGCGTGGAGTGCCGATTACTTGCGTGAAGTTGCGATATGTTTTGCAAGGCAGAGAAAACTGAACGCATCCCAACTCCTTACAATGTATCTCATCGTCATTTTAGCGTGGAGTGCCGATCTCTTGCGTGCAGTTGCGATGTATTTTGCAAGGCAGAGAAACCTGAACGCATCTCATCACCTTACAATGCAACTCATCGTCATTTGCCAGTGGAGTGCCGATTACTTGCGTGCAATTGCGGTGTGTTTTGCAAGGCAGAGAAAACTGAACGCATCTCATCCCTTTACCATGCAACTCATCGTCATTTGACCGTGGAGTGCCGATTACTTGCGTGAAATTGCGATGTGTTTTGCAAGTCAGAGAAAACTGAACGCATCTCATCCCTTTACCATGCAACTCAGCGTCATTTGACCGTGGGGTGCCGATTACTTGCATGAAGTTGCGATATGTTTTGCAAGGCAGAGAAAACTGAACGCATCTCATCACCTTACAATGTATCTCATCGTTATTTGAGCGTGGAGTGCCGATCTCTTGCGTGCAGTTGCAATGTGTTTTGCAAGGCAGAGAAAACTGAACGCATCTCATCACCTTACAATGCAACTCATCGTCATTTTAGCGTGGAGTGCCGAACTCTTGCGTGCAGTTGCGATGTGTTTTGCAAGGCAGAGAAATCTGAACGCATCTCATCACCTTACAATGTATCTCATCGTCATTTGAGCGTGGAGTGCCAATCTCTTGCGTGCAGTTCCGATGTGTTTTGCAAGGCAGAGAAAACTGAACGCATCTCATCACCTTACAATGTTTCTTATCGTCATTTGAGCGTGGAGTGCCGATCTATTGCGTGCAGTTCCGATGTGTTTTGCAAGGCAGAGAAAACTGAACGCATCTCATCACCTTACAATGTATCTCATCGTCATTTTAGCGTGGAGTGCCGATCTCTTGCGTGCAGTTCCGATGTGTTTTGCAAGGCAGAGAAAACTGAACGCATCTCATCACCTTACAATGTTTCTTATCGTAATTTGAGCGTGGAGTGCCGATCTATTGCGTGCAGTCGCGATGTGTTTTGCAAGGCAGAGAAAACAGAACGCATCTCATCACCTTACAATGTACCTCATCGTCATTTTAGCGTGGATTGCCGATTACTTGCGTGAAGTTGCGATGTGTTTTGCAAGGCAGTGAAAACTGAACGCATCTCACCACCTTACAATATATTTTCATCGTCATTTAAGCGTGGAGTGCCGATCTCTTGCGTGTAGTTGCTATGTGTTTTGCAAGGCAGAGAAATCTGAACGCATCTCATCACCTTACAATGTATCTCATCGTCATTTGACCGTGGAGTGCCGATTACTTGCGTAAAGTTGCGATGTGTTTTGCAAGGCAGAGAAAACTGAACGCATCTCATCACCTTACAATGTATATCATCGTCATTTTAGCGTGGAGTGCCGATTACTTGCGTGAAGTTGCGATGTGTTTTGCAAGGCATCGCAAACTGAAAGCATCTCATCACCTTACAATGTATCTCATCGTCAATGGAGCGTGGAGTGCCGATCTCTTGCGTGAAGTTGCAATGTGTTTTGCAAGGCAGAGAAAACTGAACGCATCTCATCACCTTACAATGTATCTCATCGTCATTTGAGCGTAGAGTGCCGATCTCTTGCGTGTAGTTGCGATGTGTTTTTTTGCAAGGCAGAGAAATCTGAACGCATCTCATCACCTTACAATGTATCTCATCGTCATTTGACCGTGGAGTGCCGATTACTTGCGTGAAGTTGCGATGTGTTTTGCAAGGCAGAGAAAACTGAACGCATCTCATCCCTTTACCATGCAACTCATCATCATTTGACCGTGGAGTGCCGATTACTTGCGTAAAGTTGCGATTTGTTTTGCAAGGCAGAGAAAACTGAACGCATCCCATCACCTTACAATGTATCTCATCGTCATTTTAGCGTGGAGTGCCGATGACTTGCGTGCAGTTGCGATGTGTTTTGCAAGGCAGAGAAAACTGAACGCATCTCATCCCCTTACAATGTATATCATCGTCATTTGAGCGTGGAGTGCCGATCTCTTGCGTGCAGTTGCGATGTGTTTTGCAAGGCAGAGAAAACTGAACGCATCTCATGACCTTACAAAGTATCTCATCGTCATTTGAGCGTGGAGTGCTGATCTCTTGCGTGCAGTTGCTATGTGTTTTGCAAGGCAGAGAAATCTGAACGCATCTCATCACCTTACAAAGTATCTCATCGTCATTTTAGCGTGGAGTGTCGATGACTTGCGTGCAGTCGCGAAGTGTTTTGCAAGGCAGAGAAAACTAAACGCATCTCATTACCTTACTATGCAACTCATCGTCATTTGACCGTGGAGTGCCGATTACTTGCGTGAAGTTGCGATGTGTTTTGCAAGGCAGAGAAAACTGAACGCATCTCATCACTTTACCATGCAACTCATCGTCATTTGAGCGTGGAGTGCCGATTACTTGCGTGTAGTTGCGATGTGTTTTGCAAGGCAGAGAAAACTGAACGCATCTCATCACCTTACAATGTATCTCATCGTCATTTTAGCGTGGAGTGCCGATTACTTGCGTGAAGTTGCGATGTGTTTTGCTAGGCAGAGCAAACTGAACGCATCTCATCACCTTACAATGTATCTCATCGTCATTTGAGCGTGGAGTGCCGATGACTTGCGTGCAGTTGCGATGTGTTTTGCAAGGCAAAGAAATCTGAACGCATCTCATCACCTTACAATGTATCTCATCGTCATTTTAGCGTGGAGTGCCGATCTTTTGCGTGCAGTTGCGATGTGTTTTGCAAGGCAGAGAAAACTGAACGCATCTCATCACCTTACAATGTATATCATCGTCATTTTAGCGTGGAGTGTCGATGACTTGCGTGCAGTCGCGAAGTGTTTTGCAAGGCAGAGAAAACTGAATGCATCTCATCACCTTACAATGCAACTCATCGTCATTTTAGCGTGGAGTGCCGATGACTTGCGAGCAGTTGCGATTTGTTTTGCAAGGCAGAGAAAACTGAACGCATCTCATCACCTTCCAATGTATCTCATCGTCATTTGAGCGTGGAGTGCCGATCTCTTGCGTGCAGTTGCGATGTGTTTTGCAAGGCAGAGAAAACTGAATGCATCTCATCACCTTACAATGTATATCATCGTCATTTTAGCGTGGAGTGCCGATTACTTGCGTGAAGATGCGATGTTTTTTGCAAGGCAGAGCAAACTGAACGCATCTCATCACCTTACAGTGTATCTCATCGTCATTTGAGCGTAGAGTGCCGATCTCTTGCGTGTAGTTGCGATGTGTTTTTTTGCAAGGCAGAGAAATCTGAACGCATCTCATCACCTTACAATGTATCTCATCGTCATTTGACCGTGGAGTGCCGATTACTTGCGTGAAGTTGCGATGTGTTTTGCAAGGCAGAGAAAACTGAACGCATCTCATCCCTTTACCATGCAACTCATCATCATTTGACCGTGGAGTGCCGATTACTTGCGTAAAGTTGCGATTTGTTTTGCAAGGCAGAGAAAACTGAACGCATCCCATCACCTTACAATGTATCTCATCGTCATTTTAGCGTGGAGTGCCGATGACTTGCGTGCAGTTGCGATGTGTTTTGCAAGGCAGAGAAAACTGAACGCATCTCATCCCCTTACAATGTATATCATCGTCATTTGAGCGTGGAGTGCCGATCTCTTGCGTGCAGTTGCGATGTGTTTTGCAAGGCAGAGAAAACTGAACGCATCTCATGACCTTACAAAGTATCTCATCGTCATTTGAGCGTGGAGTGCTGATCTCTTGCGTGCAGTTGCTATGTGTTTTGCAAGGCAGAGAAAACTAAACGCATCTCATTACCTTACTATGCAACTCATCGTCATTTGACCGTGGAGTGCCGATTACTTGCGTGAAGTTGCGATGTGTTTTGCAAGGCAGAGAAAACTGAACGCATCTCATCACTTTACCATGCAACTCATCGTCATTTGAGCGTGGAGTGCCGATTACTTGCGTGTAGTTGCGATGTGTTTTGCAAGGCAGAGAAAACTGAACGCATCTCATCACCTTACAATGTATCTCATCGTCATTTTAGCGTGGAGTGCCGATTACTTGCGTGAAGTTGCGATGTGTTTTGCTAGGCAGAGCAAACTGAACGCATCTCATCACCTTACAATGTATCTCATCGTCATTTGAGCGTGGAGTGCCGATGACTTGCGTGCAGTTGCGATGTGTTTTGCAAGGCAAAGAAATCTGAACGCATCTCATCACCTTACAATGTATCTCATCGTCATTTTAGCGTGGAGTGCCGATGACTTGCGTGCAGTTGCGATGTGTTTTGCAAGGCAGAGAAAACTGAACGCATCTCATCACCTTACAATGTATCTCATCGTCATTTTAGCATGGAGTGCCGATGACTTGCGTGCAGTTGCAATGTGTTTTGCAAGGCAGAGAAAACTGAACGCATCTCATCACCTTACAATGGATCTCATCGTCATTAGCGCGTGGAGTGCCGATCTCTTGCGTGCAGTTGCAATGTGTTTTGCATGGCAGAGAAAACTGAACGCATCTCATCACCTTACAATGTATCTCATCGTCATTTTAGCGTGGAGTGCCGATGACTTGCGTGCAGTTGCAATGTGTTTTGCAAGGCAGAGAAAACTGAACGCATCTCATCACCATACAATGGATCTCATCGTTATTTGCGCGTGGAGTGCCGATCTCTTGCGTGCAGTTGCAATGTGTTTTGCATGGCAGAGAAAACTGAACGCATCTCATCACCTTACAATGCATCTCATCGTCATTTTAGCGTGGAGTGCTGATTACTTGCGTGATGTTGCGATGTGTTTTGCAAGGCAGAGAAAACTGAACGCATCTCATCACCTTACAATGTTTCTTATCGTCATTTGAGCGTGGAGTGCCGAACTCTTGCTTGCAGTTGCGATGTGTTTTGCAAGGCAGAGAAATCTGAACGCATCTCATCACCTTACAATGCAACTCATCGTCATTTTAGCGTGGAGTGTCGATTACTTGCGTGAAGTTGCGATGTGTTTTGCAAGGCAGAGAAAACTGAACGCATATCATCACCTTACAATGTTTCTTATCGTCATTTAAGCGTGGAGTGCCGATCTTTTGCGTGCAGTTGCGATGTGTTTTGCAAGGCAGAGAAAACTGAACGCATCTCATCACCTTACAATGTATATCATCGTCATTTTAGCGTGGAGTGTCGATGACTTGCGTGCAGTCGCGAAGTGTTTTGCAAGGCAGAGAAAACTGAATGCATCTCATCACCTTACAATGCAACTCATCGTCATTTTAGCGTGGAGTGCCGATGACTTGCGAGCAGTTGCGATTTGTTTTGCAAGGCAGAGAAAACTGAACGCATCTCATCACCTTCCAATGTATCTCATCGTCATTTGAGCGTGGAGTGCCGATCTCTTGCGTGCAGTTGCGATGTGTTTTGCAAGGCAGAGAAAACTGAATGCATCTCATCACCTTACAATGTATATCATCGTCATTTTAGCGTGGAGTGCCGATTACTTGCGTGAAGATGCGATGTTTTTTGCAAGGCAGAGCAAACTGAACGCATCTCATCACCTTACAGTGTATCTCATCGTCATTTGAGCGTAGAGTGCCGATCTCTTGCGTGTAGTTGCGATGTGTTTTTTTGCAAGGCAGAGAAATCTGAACGCATCTCATCACCTTACAATGTATCTCATCGTCATTTGAACGTGGAGTGCCGATTACTTGCGTGAAGTTGCGATGTGTTTTGCAAGGCAGAGAAAACTGAACGCATCTCATCCCTTTACCATGCAACTCATCATCATTTGACCGTGGAGTGCCGATTACTTGCGTAAAGTTGCGATTTGTTTTGCAAGGCAGAGAAAACTGAACGCATCCCATCACCTTACAATGTATCTCATCGTCATTTTAGCGTGGAGTGCCGATGACTTGCGTGCAGTTGCGATGTGTTTTGCAAGGCAGAGAAAACTGAACGCATCTCATCCCCTTACAATGTATATCATCGTCATTTGAGCGTGGAGTGCCGATCTCTTGCGTGCAGTTGCGATGTGTTTTGCAAGGCAGAGAAAACTGAACGCATCTCATGACCTTACAAAGTATCTCATCGTCATTTGAGCGTGGAGTGCTGATCTCTTGCGTGCAGTTGCTATGTGTTTTGCAAGGCAGAGAAACTTGAACGCATCTCATCACCTTACAAAGTATCTCATCGTCATTTTAGCGTGGAGTGTCGATGACTTGCGTGCAGTCGCGAAGTGTTTTGCAAGGCAGAGAAAACTAAACGCATCTCATTACCTTACTATGCAACTCATCGTCATTTGACCGTGGAGTGCCGATTACTTGCGTGAAGTTGCGATGTGTTTTGCAAGGCAGAGAAAACTGAACGCATCTCATCACTTTACCATGCAACTCATCGTCATTTGAGCGTGGAGTGCCGATTACTTGCGTGTAGTTGCGATGTGTTTTGCAAGGCAGAGAAAACTGAACGCATCTCATCACCTTACAATGTATCTCATCGTCATTTTAGCGTGGAGTGCCGATTACTTGCGTGAAGTTGCGATGTGTTTTGCTAGGCAGAGCAAACTGAACGCATCTCATCACCTTACAATGTATCTCATCGTCATTTGAGCGTGGAGTGCCGATGACTTGCGTGCAGTTGCGATGTGTTTTGCAAGGCAAAGAAATCTGAACGCATCTCATCACCTTACAATGTATCTCATCGTCATTTTAGCGTGGAGTGCCGATGACTTGCGTGCAGTTGCGATGTGTTTTGCAAGGCAGAGAAAACTGAACGCATCTCATCACCTTACAATGTATCTCATCGTCAATGGAGCGTGGAGTGCCGATCTCTTGCGTGCAGTTGCTATGTGTTTTGCAAGGCAGAGAAATCTGAACGCATCTCATCACCTTACAATGTATCTCATCGTCATTTGAGCGTGGAGTGCCGATCTCTTGCGTGCAGTTGCGATGTGTTTTGCAAGGCAGAGAAAACTGAACGCATCTCATCCCTTTACCATGCAACTCATCGTCATTTGACCGTGGAGTGCCGATTACTTGCGTAAAGTTGCGATTTGTTTTGCAAGGCAGAGAAAACTGAACGCATCCCATCACCTTACAATGTATCTCATCGTCATTTTAGCGTGGAGTGCCAATGACTTGCGTGCAGTTGCGATGTGTTTTGCAAGGCAGAGAAAACTGAACGCATCTTCATCTTCTTACAATGTATCTCATCGTCATTTTAGCGTAGAGTGCTGATCTCTTGCGTGCAGTTGCGATGTTTTTTGCAAGGCAGAGAAATCTGAACGCATCTCATCACCTTACAATGTATCTCATCGCCATTTTAGCGTGGAGTGCCGATGACTTGCGTGCAGTTGCGATGTGTTTTGCAAGGCAGAGAAAACTGAACGCATCCCATCACCTTACAATGTATCTCATCGTCATTTTAGCATGGAGTGCCGATGACTTGCGTGCAGTTGCAATGTGTTTTGCAAGGCAGAGAAAACTGAACGCATCTCATCACCTTACAATGGATCTCATCGTCATTAGCGCGTGGAGTGCCGATCTCTTGCGTGCAGTTGCAATGTGTTTTGCATGGCAGAGAAAACTGAACGCATCTCATCACCTTACAATGTATCTCATCGTCATTTTAGCGTGGAGTGCCGATGACTTGCGTGCAGTTGCAATGTGTTTTGCAAGGCAGAGAAAACTGAACGCATCTCATCACCATACAATGGATCTCATCGTTATTTGCGCGTGGAGTGCCGATCTCTTGCGTGCAGTTGCAATGTGTTTTGCATGGCAGAGAAAACTGAACGCATCTCATCACCTTACAATGCATCTCATCGTCATTTTAGCGTGGAGTGCTGATTACTTGCGTGATGTTGCGATGTGTTTTGCAAGGCAGAGAAAACTGAACGCATCTCATCACCTTACAATGTTTCTTATCGTCATTTGAGCGTGGAGTGCCGAACTCTTGCTTGCAGTTGCGATGTGTTTTGCAAGGCAGAGAAATCTGAACGCATCTCATCACCTTACAATGCAACTCATCGTCATTTTAGCGTGGAGTGTCGATTACTTGCGTGAAGTTGCGATGTGTTTTGCAAGGCAGAGAAAACTGAACGCATATCATCACCTTACAATGTTTCTTATCGTCATTTAAGCGTGGAGTGCCGATCTTTTGCGTGCAGTTGCGATGTGTTTTGCAAGGCAGAGAAAACTGAACGCATCTCATCACCTTACAATGTATATCATCGTCATTTTAGCGTGGAGTGTCGATGACTTGCGTGCAGTCGCGAAGTGTTTTGCAAGGCAGAGAAAACTGAATGCATCTCATCACCTTACAATGCAACTCATCGTCATTTTAGCGTGGAGTGCCGATGACTTGCGAGCAGTTGCGATTTGTTTTGCAAGGCAGAGAAAACTGAACGCATCTCATCACCTTCCAATGTATCTCATCGTCATTTGAGCGTGGAGTGCCGATCTCTTGCGTGCAGTTGCGATGTGTTTTGCAAGGCAGAGAAAACTGAATGCATCTCATCACCTTACAATGTATATCATCGTCATTTTAGCGTGGAGTGCCGATTACTTGCGTGAAGATGCGATGTTTTTTGCAAGGCAGAGCAAACTGAACGCATCTCATCACCTTACAGTGTATCTCATCGTCATTTGAGCAAGGAGTGCTGATCTCTTGCGTGCAGTTGCGATGTGTTTTGCAAGGCAGAGAAATCTAAACGCATCGCATCACCTTACAATGTATCTCATCGTCATTTAAGCGTGGAGTGCCGATCTCTTGCGTGCAGTTGCGATGTGTTTTGCAAGGCAGAGAAAACTGAACGCAACTCATCACCTTACAATGTTTCTTATCGTCATTTGAGCGTGGAAAGCCGATCTCTTGCGTGCAGTTGCGATGTGTTTTGCAAGGCAGAGAAAACTGAACGCATCTCATCACCTTACAATGTATCTTATCGTCATTATAGCGTGGAGTGTCAAAGACTTGCGTGCAGTCGCGAAGTGTTTTGCAAGGCAGAGAAAACTGAACGCATCTCATTACCTTACAATGCAACTCATCGTTATTTTAGCGTGGAGTGTCGATTACTTGCGTGAAGTTGCGATGTGTTATGCAAGGCAGAGGAAACTGAACGCGACTCATCACCTTACAATGTATCGCATCGTCATTTTAGCGTGGAGTGCCGATGACTTGCGTGCAGTTGCGATGTGTTTTGCAAGGCAGAGAAAACTGAACGCATCTCATCACCTTACAATGTATCTCATCGACATTTGAGCATGGAGTGCCGATTACTTGCGTGAAGTTGCGATGTGTTTTGCAAGGCAGAGAAAACTGAACGCATCTCATCACCTTCAATGTATTTTATCGTCATTTTAGCGTGAAGTGCCGATTACTTGCGTGAAGTTGCGATGTGGTTTGCAAGGCAGAGAAAACTGAACGCATCTCATCACCTTACAATGTATCTCATCGTCATTTGAGCGTAGAGTGCCGATCTCTTGCGTGTAGTTGCGATGTGTTTTTTTGCAAGGCAGAGAAATCTGAACGCATCTCATCACCTTACAATGTTTCTTATCGTCATTTGAGCGTGGAAAGCCGATCTCTTGCGTGCAGTTGCGATGTGTTTTGCAAGGCAGAGAAAACTGAACGCATCTCATCACCTTACAATGTATCTTATCGTCATTATAGCGTGGAGTGTCAAAGACTTGCGTGCAGTCGCGAAGTGTTTTGCAAGGCAGAGAAAACTGAACGCATCTCATTACCTTACAATGCAACTCATCGTTATTTTAGCGTGGAGTGCCGATTACTTGCGTGAAGTTGCGATGTGTTTTGCAAGGCAGAGAAAACTGAACGCATCTCATCCCTTTACCATGCAACTCATCATCATTTGACCGTGGAGTGCCGATTACTTGCGTAAAGTTGCGATTTGTTTTGCAAGGCAGAGAAAACTGAACGCATCCCATCACCTTACAATGTATCTCATCGTCATTTTAGCGTGGAGTGCCGATGACTTGCGTGCAGTTGCGATGTGTTTTGCAAGGCAGAGAAAACTGAACGCATCTCATCCCCTTACAATGTATATCATCGTCATTTTAGCGTGGAGTGCCGATTACTTGCGTGAAGATGCGATGTTTTTTGCAAGGCAGAGCAAACTGAACGCATCTCATCACCTTACAATGTATCTCAACGTCATTTGAGCGTGGAGTGCCGATCTCTTGCGTGCAGTTGCGATGTGTTTTGCAAGGCAGAGAAATCTGAACGCATCTCATCACCTTACAAAGTATCTCATCGTCATTTTAGCGTGGAGTGTCGATGACTTGCGTGCAGTCGCGAAGTGTTTTGCAAGGCAGAGAAAACTAAACGCATCTCATTACCTTACTATGCAACTCATCGTCATTTGACCGTGGAGTGCCGATTACTTGCGTGAAGTTGCGATGTGTTTTGCAAGGCAGAGATAACTGAACGCATCTCATCACCTTACAATGTATCTAATCGTCATTTTAGCGTGGAGTGCCGATTACTTGCGTGAAGTTGCGATGTGTTTTGCTAGGCAGAGCAAACTGAACGCATCTCATCACCTTACAATGTATCTCATCGTCATTTGAGCGTGGAGTGCCGATGACTTGCGTGCAGTTGCTATGTGTTTTGCAAGGCAGAGAAATCTGAACGCATCTCATCACCTTACAATGTATCTCATCGTCATTTTAGCGTGGAGTGCCGATCTCTTGCGTGCAGTTGCGATGTGTTTTGCAAGGCAGAGAAAACTGAACGCATCTCATCCCTTTACCATGCAACTCATCGTCATTTGACCGTGGAGTGCCGATTACTTGCGTAAAGTTGCGATGTGTTTTGCAAGGCAGAGAAAACTGAACGCATCCCATCACCTTACAATGTATCTCATCGTCATTTTAGCGTGGAGTGCCAATGACTTGCGTGCAGTTGCGATGTGTTTTGCAAGGCAGAGAAAACTGAACGCATCTTCATCTTCTTACAATGTATCTCATCGTCATTTTAGCGTGGAGTGCTGATCTCTTGCGTGCAGTTGCGATGTTTTTTGCAAGGCAGAGAAATCTGAACGCATCTCATCACCTTACAATGTATCTCATCGCCATTTTAGCGTGGAGTGCCGATGACTTGCGTGCAGTTGCGATGTGTTTTGCAAGGCAGAGAAAACTGAACGCATCCCATCACCTTACAATGTATCTCATCGTCATTTTAGCATGGAGTGCCGATGACTTGCGTGCAGTTGCAATGTGTTTTGCAAGGCATAGAAAACTGAACGCATCTCATCACCTTACAATGCATCTCATCGTCATTTTAGCGTGGAGTGCTGATTACTTGCGTGATGTTGCGATGTGTTTTGCAAGGCAGAGATAACTGAACGCATCTCATCACCTTACAATGTTTCTTATCGTCATTTGAGCGTGGAGTGCCGAACTCTTGCTTGCAGTTGCGATGTATTTTGCAAGGCAGAAAAATCTGAACGCATCTCAGCACCTTACAATGCAACTCATCGTCATTTTAGCGTGGAGTGTCGATTACTTGCGTGAAGTTGCGATGTGTTTTGCAAGGCAGAGAAAACTGAACGCATATCATCACCTTACAATGTTTCTTATCGTCATTTAAGCGTGGAGTGCCGATCTTTTGCGTGCAGTTGCGATGTGTTTTGCAAGGCAGAGAAAACTGAACGCATCTCATCACCTTACAATGTATCTCAACGTCATTTTAGCGTGGAGTGTCGATGACTTGCGTGCAGTCGCGAAGTGTTTTGCAAGGCAGAGAAAACTGAATGCATCTCATCACCTTACAATGCAACTCATCGTCATTTTAGCGTGGAGTGCCGATTACTTGCGTGATGTTGGGATGTGTTTTGCAAGGCAGAGGAAACTGAACGCATCTCATCACCTTACAATGTATCTCATCGTCATTTGAGCGTGGAGTGCCGATCTCTTGCGTGCAGTTGCGATGTGTTTTGCAAGGCAGAGAAAACTGAATGCATCTCATCACCTTACAATGTATATCATCGTCATTTTAGCGTGGAGTGCCGATTACTTGCGTGAAGATGCGATGTTTTTTGCAAGGCAGAGCAAACTGAACGCATCTCATCTCCTTACAGTGTATCTCATCGTCATTTGAGCGTGGAGTGCTGATCTCTTGCGTGCAGTTGCGATGTGTTTTGCAAGGCAGAGAAATCTGAACGCATCGCATCACCTTACAATGTATCTCATCGTCATTTAAGCGTGGAGTGCCGATCTCTTGCGTGCAGTTGCGATGTGTTTTGCAAGGCAGAGAAAACTGAACGCAACTCATCACCTTACAATGTTTCTTATCGTCATTTGAGCGTGGAAAGCCGATCTCTTGCGTGCAGTTGCGGTTTGTTTTGCAAGGCAGAGAAAACTGAACGCATCTCATCACCTTACAATGTATCTTATCGTCATTATAGCGTGGAGTGTCGATTACTTGCGTGAAGTTGCGATGTGTTTTGCAAGGCAGAGGAAACTGAACGCGACTCATCACCTTACAATGTATCTCATCGTCATTTTGGCGTGGAGTGCCGATGACTTGCGTGCAGTTGCGATGTGTTTTGCAAGGCAGAGAAAACTGAACGCATCTCATCACCTTCAATGTATTTCATCGTCATTTTAGCGTGGAGTGCCGATTACTTGCGTGAAGTTGCGATGTGTTTTGCAAGGCTGTGAAAACTGAACGCATCTCACCACCTTACAATATATTTGCATCGTCATTTGAGCGTGGAGTGCCGATCTCTTGCGTGTAGTTGCCATGTGTTTTGCAAGGCAGAGAAAACTGAACGCATCTCATCACCTTACAATGTATCTCATCGTCATTTTAGCGTGGAGTGCCGATTACTTGCGTGAAGTTGCGATGTGTTTGCAAGGCAGAGAAAACTGAACGCATCTCATTACCTTACAATGCAACTCATCGTCATTTTAGCGTGGAGTGTCGATTACTTGCGTGAAGTTGCGATGTGTTTTGCAAGGCAGAGGAAACTGAACGCGACTCATCACCTTACAATGTATCTCATCGTCATTTTAGCGTGGAGTGCCGATGACTTGCGTGCAGTTGCGATGTGTTTTGCAAGGCAGAGAAAACTGAACGCATCTCATCACCTTACAATGTATCTCATCGACATTTGAGCATGGAGTGCCGATTACTTGCGTGAAGTTGCGATGTGTTTTGCAAGGCAGAGAAAACTGAACGCATCTCATCACCTTCAATGTATTTCATCGTCATTTAAGCGTGGAGTGCCGATTACTTGCGTGAAGTTGCGATGTGTTTTGCAAGGCTGTGAAAACTGAACGCATCTCACCACCTTACAATATATTTGCATCGTCATTTGAGCGTGGAGTGCCGATCTCTTGCGTGTAGTTGCCATGTGTTTTGCAAGGCAGAGAAAACTGAACGCATCTCATCACCTTACAATGTATCTCATCGTCATTTTAGCGTGGAGTGCCGATTACTTGCGTGAAGTTGCGATGTGTTTGCAAGGCAGAGAAAACTGAACGCATCTCACGACCTTACAATATATCTCATCGTCATTTGAGCGTGGAGTGCCGATCTCTTGCGTGTAGTTGCAATGTGTTTTGCAAGGCAGAGAAAACTGAACGCATCTCATCACCTTACAATGCAACTCATCGTCATTTTAGCGTGGAGTGCCGATTACTTGCGTGAAGTTGCAATGTGTTTTGCAAGGCAGAGAAAACTGAACGCATCTCATCACCTTACAATGCAACTCATCGTCATTTTAGCGTGGAGTGCCGATTACTTGCGTGAAGTTGCGATGTGTTTTGCAAGGCAGAGAAAACTGAACGCATCTCATCACCTTACAATGTATATCATCGTCATTTGAGCGTGGAGTGCCGATCTCTTGCGTGCAGTTGCGATGTGTTTTGCAAGGCAGAGAAAACTGAACGCATCTCATCACCTTACAATGTATCTCCTCGTCATTTGAGCGTGGAGTGCCGATCTCTTGCGTGCAGTTGCAATGTGTTTTGCAAGGCAGAGAAAACTGAACGCATCTCATCACCTTACAATGTATCTCATCGTCATTTGAGCGTGGAGTGCCGATCTCTTGCGTGCAGTTGCAATGTGTTTTGCAAGGCAGAGAAAACTGAACGCATCTCATCACCTTACAATGTATCTCATCGTCATTTGAGCATGGAGTGCCGATCTCTTGCGTGCAGTTGCAATGTGTTTTGCTAGGCAGACTTAACTGAACGCATATCATCACCTTACAATGTATTTCATCGTAATTTGAGCGTTGAGTGCCGATACCTTGCGTGAAGTTGCGATGTGTTTTCACCATTGTTTTTCCAATAACTGAAAGGCAGAAAAATTACAAGTCCACAGGCCAGTTTGTAAAATTGCCACTATAGGTTGAGCTGATACCAAACTTGAACGATAATTGTAGGTTTCATTATTTTTTTTGCTCAGGGTAGGAGTTGCAGTGAATTTTTTTATAACGGCAACATTATAACAACAAACTTTTGCACATATTTTATTTTGCGGAGTCAGTTATCCAAACCCAAGTCAAAGAAAATTGTTACTCTGCCATATCACTCGATAGCGTTCATTTAATTCCTTTTTGCGCGTCAACCCCACAGGTGTGATTTCTGTCACTTATGCCCCGACACAACCCATGTGACACTGTAGATGGTTACACATCTCATAAATGGTGATACTATTACAGTCTTTTTTGGGTGAGCTCAGAGCTGATTTCTGTTTGAGGACCTAAAATTTTGTAATTAAAATATGTTTTTATTTTAATTCCTAAATTGTGTACTAATTTTTAAGGATGATTTCCATTTGTAATAAAATTTCTATCTTTTGAATTTTATTTAGATGGCAGATGGCAGCTATAGATTAGGTATGTATGAATAAAAATTTTCTACCTGCTAGGTAGAGGTAGCAGGTAGGAAGCAATAGGTAATGACAATTCCATGTCCACGATGAGATCCGTTGCGATCCGATGAGATACGATGAGATGCGTTGAGATCCGATGAGATACGTTGCGATACGATAAGATGCGTTGAGATCCGATGAGATCCGATGAGATGCATTCAGATCCTATGAGATACGTTGAGTCTGGTGGAAAACTGAATGCCATTGATCGCATCTCATCGGTTCTCATCGGTAAATGGACCACTTACCTCTGAAAATTAATTTTTACCATAGATTTGAAACTATAATATGAATAGGAGTCGACGTATTTGAAATAATTTTCTGAAAGGATGGATTTTTTATTAATTATCTAAGATGTCCTGCGTTCCGCGCGGCGCGATCTGCGTGACTAGTACTCAGTGACGTGTGCCACTATCCCCTCCCACCCGTCCGAGCGCTGTCGCTGCCGCTACGGCTTGGCGCTGCACGCTCAGAGCGGCACTGCCCGAGAAATATGCAGCACGCTAATTACATAGGTACTTGAGGTAATCCGCTTACCGTAACTAAACGGTTGGTCCTTTCAAAGTGCCAAACTATTTCAACACAGAGGAAGGATGGGGGACTATGCTCAAATTATTTGAATGATTTGAATGGACCAGGTTTGTCTAGGTGCTAGGGGTCAAAAAGCGCGACGGGTTAACTCTTATGGGAGTTGTTTTTCTAAGCACCTAGGCCGAAAAACGCGGACTTTGGTAAAATCTGTACGGATGGCCGTAGACGCAAGAAGTTTTTTTTTTCTGCCCAAAGGCCATTATTAAATCATCCTAATCGTTGATAAAAGTTAATTTCAAGCCTTTAATGCCGGCTTTAACCATTTGAAAAAGTGAGCGCATTTCATCGGATTCCATCGCAACTCGGGGTATCCATTCACCCTGCCGACTTTCGGGCAATTTCTGCCGGCTCTCTGCCATGACCCTTATATGAAATGATAACGAAGTGTTGAACTTGATAATATCACAGAATACCTCATTGAGTTATTCGCAAGATTGAAAGTGCACCGCCGACCATGATGAAGAGAAAATGCCAGCATCAGCAATCTAAATCAGCCTGATCATGCCCAGCAGCAAGCACAATCAGTGGCGTGCCGACAATGTATAAGTTGGCGCGAGCCGCGCCACCGCAAATGGGGGTGGGTGGGTGGTCAGTAAAATGCTGGGTCCCCGGAAGGGGACCCAGGAGCTTGCAGGTGTTGGAGGGTAAGATGATAGCCAGAATCTATTGCACCTATGCAGCTACTTACAAGGGATAGCGATAAGGATAGCAATATAGATATATTAAAAGTATGCTATTTGAGACAGACATGCTGTGGATCACCAGCGTGTAAATTTGGCGATATAAATTTAGCAAACTCTGTTGATTAATTCACTGGGCCCTTATGTCTACGACTCTAGGCACCTTTGAACTAGAGATGTGATTTTTTAAATTTTCTTCGGCCGGCCCTGCCCGGCCCCGAAAAGTCTGGGTCGGACCCGGCCCTGCCCGAGAGGCTAGATTTTTTTTGAGACCTGAACCGCCCGACTTTTTCCCGGAAAGTTGAGTCGGCCCGACGGGCCCGAAAAAGACCGAAAAATACCGAAAGCCATAAAAAGCACAATAGCCCTAAAAGCCCGAAAATGCCCGAAAAAGCCCGCGGAGGACCGAAAAAGCCACAAACAGCCCGAATGCTCGTATAAGGGCTCAAAACTGCCAGAAAAAGCGCGGATTACGTAAAAGAGCTCGAAAAAGGTGGAAAGAGTAATCGAAAGGAAAGTTTAAACAACTCTAGTTAACTCAACGCATACTTTTTGTCCAAAACCATGATTAACATAGCTTTTTGACCAGCCAGATAAAATATCGTCATTTGATATCTTCAAATATCGTCATGATATCACAATATTGGTATTGATCGATTCAATGAATGAGCGTGTGAGAGGTTTGAACAGGTACCTACCACCAATGGGATTCATGGAATGAGGCAGGAGGGGATAGCTTCTTTGAGAGTGAAACACGGCTCAATACTTCTAAACCAGTGAAAATGAGATAAGGTGCAGAGTTCAGAGTGTGTCTTATAGTGGTTCAGTAAGTATTATCGCGTATTATCGTACTGTCAAAAGTTAATTTTGATGCCGATAAGTTTACTCAAATTTTACCAACAGCCAGAAAAATTCTCAATGCCTGAGAAAGCCCGAAAAATCCCAAAAGCCCGAAAGTCGGGCACGGTTAACCCGAAATCGAACATTCTCGACCCGGGCCCGAAACTTATTTTAAAGTTAGGCCCGAGCCGGGCTTTCGGGCTTTTTCTCGCATCTCTACTTTGAGTTTGAACCAAGTTCATCTTCTCTCTAAACATTTCTGGTAACCAACCCTATGTCAATTTGGTTGCTTGGTGGTTGGAGTACACCTCCAAAACGCATGGAGACACCAAAATTGGCACTTACAACTATAGCAAAAGTGCCAAAAGCTGTGAACATATGTCGGCTGAGATTGGGCCAACACTTCAAAGTTGAATCAGTATTTACCCTAAAAAGTTCAACAAGCACAACAGCCTTGTTCCAAGTCACAAAATTCGAACATTTTCTCAAAAACACGAAAAAATGTACATCTATGGAACCCCCCCCCCCCCCCCCCCCCCCCCCCCCACCCACCGTTGACAGTTTACTCGCGCCACTTGGCCGAAGGCCTCGTCGAAGGCCACTGAGCACAATGCAGGTAAAATCGAAATGTCATTATTTTTACTACTTTTTTTTTGGGTGCCTACCTATGTCGGTACAAGTCGGTTGTATAATTGCACTGACGAAATCGACGCATCTTTAAAATTTGGTTCCTTAGGCTTTACTGAATGTGATTAGCATTGGCAGCTTATGGGGCCCCACAAAGAAACTGCCTCTGGCGCTTATTGTCGAAGTCCGGCCCTGACCGTCTTGCATAATTGCGTCGTAATGTGCTTTGAATCGCGACTCCAGCAACGAGCACTAGCCAATCCCGAGCAGCACAATGGACGATGACTCGGCACAATTCGGCCAATGCCGATCGTTACCGAACGACTTTGGTGCGATGCGGGCAATCAGCAATTAGTAGCAAGGTTTGTACCTTATTATTATTACACTTCCCCAGGTTCCCTTCGATCGGGTATTTTCCATGGTACACATTTTTAGGTTTACGTGACGTCATTGTAAGTACCCGTTCGACCCCGTGGATAATGAGTTCTCCGTTTGGCACGACCGCGTATATACAAGAGGCAGTTGCTCTGATATTTTTTAATAAAATTACACTTCGGGATGGCATGCGAAATGTTTGACAGGTGGGAAGGAAGGGATTTTAGTTTTGAAAAAATGATCAGATGGATTACTTACAAAATATATTTAATGTGAATACGGTTTAAATGAAATACCACACAAGAAGTTTAACTAAATTTAATTACATTTAAAATTAAAACTTATCTCTTCTGGTACTCGATGAACAGTGTCCGCAGGTGCTCACTCACATACATCGCCTTTCACAACTATTGTGTACTACCTAGATATTTTATTTATTATAATTATTTATGAAAGAGGAACCAACACGATAACCGATTGGACTGCAGTTCAATAACACTGTGGCTGGTTATTATAAAAAGTAATAAATCTCTGAAGAATTTTGGTGTTACTTAAGAGTGTTAATGTCATCCGACATCTGCCGAAACAGGAATGTATTTAATTTATGCTCCGCTCGACAGGATAAATCAATACAGTTCAATCCATCAATAGATCGTTCAATCCATCAATATACAAGAGAATCGATTAATGAATTGGTATAGAATTATATTACCTACGTGGTCAGCCAAAGAGAACAAACTCACATATTAACATCGCGTTGCAACATAACAACAACAAATATCGAATATAATAACTCCCTAGCTCAGGCACAAGAGACGGAACAAAAGAACACTAATTACGCTGCGTCATGGTGCTGAAAATGGGAACGAAATAGGCCTGGCCTGGAAGGGAGCAGAGTGTGGACCCGGTGGACCACTTGTGAGCCAGGAATAATAGAAATCCATTATTACAAATCCATATTATCAGAAATTATTAAAAATAGGTCAATGTCTATCACTTAATAGTGTACTCTGCTAGGAATCTGTGGTAGTAATTAATTTCGAGAGGTCATTGGTTTTTTGCGACTCGGTGATTGACGCACATCGCGATTGTTTCACATTAATTATCTTGGCACAGGAGATCGCCATTGTGTGTCCCGACCTGCCCCGAGGCTGTCCGAGCGCGCCCGATCTGCCTCGTCACGCTGCCAAAATATGAAAACCAAGTTTCCTTGTCTGAAGACTCATTATCCCCTCGGGGTGGAAGGGTGGCGGAGGGGTGGGGGACAGCACTCCAGGGTCGCGTTTGACGTTTGAAAAATGCTGCCTGCTGGACAAATAATGGGTGACCGGAAGGCTCTGATCATACGCTCTAACCCGCTCAGGGCCGATTCCACCAAAGTCGGACTCAGCTTGTTCGAACCTATAGTTTAGAGACCGAATTTATCATGCTCGGGTTTCATCATTTTGAAAGATTTAAAATGGGAACATGATATTTGTACAGAAAAAAAAATGCAAAAATGTATTTAAATACGGTGTTGAATACAAAAGGTACTGTTCTGTCACATAAAACATATTTTTATTCATCTCTGTCAATATTAGGGCCCGAATGCAGAGTCGACACTGAGTGCGCATTCACACGGAGTGTGCTCTCAGTGCGAGTGTGCACTCAGTGTGAGTACACTCAGTGTCGACTCTGCATTCGGATCAGTCTGTCCTTGCAAATCACCAGGCAAATTTTAAACCTGGCCCGTTGGTCAAGTTTCACCTTTAAACTGTGCTTGGAGTGCAAATAAAGCAGTGTCAGATATAACTTTAATATTTTTTTAGATCACAACATATTCATTTTTGGAGTTACAAGTTAAAATTCATATTTGTCTCGTTTCACTTGTGTTATCGAATTTCACTGGAAGAAATTAGGAAAAATGTCGGTTTTTTACAGAAAATCAACAGGTTAGTGAAACCTGGTTGAAACAAGGCTTGGCCCGACTTTCGTGAAATCGGCCATGAGTCGCATCAAGTCGCTACTCAAGCTAAAATTTAGCGTTGTCCATGGTGGTCCACGGTGGTCCACGGTGTTTCCTAGCGTCACGTGGGGCGTCGCGCATTTCAGCGTATGCGTGGTTGCATTGTAAAACTCGTGATATCAGTACAAGGAAGCTGCGAAAATCCTTTATTTTTGTTAAGTCTGTTCATTGAGCTGGGAACTCGGGCCGCTTCCCTTACCTCATAAGGGATACACTTTCCAGGCCACACCAATTTGGTCGGATCGCTGCCAGAGATACACTTTCCAGGCCACACCTTTGGTCGGATCGCTGCCTTTACCTCGCGTAAGGGATACACTTTTTAGGCCACACCTTAGGTCGGATCGCTGCCTTTACCTCGTAAGGGATACACTTTCCAGGCCACACCTTTGGTCGGATCGCGATCGGTCGATTTGGTCGGTTCACACTCCTGGGAACTAATTTCACCATTATCTTTTCAAAACTTTTACCCGTCAATTACCTACTTACAAGCGTTTTAAAATAACCCTGTTTTGCCGGTACGTCGTTGACAGATGTCATTCCAGCTAAGAATTTACCTCTTACTGGATGCACTTTCCAGGCCACACCCGTTATCTGATCGCGACGAAACAAATATCTACGGAGTCCTCACAGTTTTGACAACCAATTGAACATTTCAGAACCTCAAAATATCTCCTGGAAATCCAAAAAATGTTTAATTCAATTTCCTTAACAACCATCAATTAACGGCCGCGTTGTAGACAAGGCCCATTGAAGCAATAATTAGGGATTTACGGGAAAAATTGCAACTTTGGCAATCAAACCTGACAGTTAACATCATTTTTAAGATCACCATAAAAAATTTTCCAAGAAACCAAGATCTCACTCACGTAAACGCTGTTAAGTTATGTATCTAGCGGCAATTAGATGAAGACAATGGCTGGAGATAGGGCATCCAAAATTCTACACCACCTAGCTGGAACCTATCTCTTTGTCGCTGTCCAAAATTTTTACGATTTGTTTCCTATCCTTGAGGAATGATTTGATCCATTTATTTGCGTTTCCCGATATCCCCATTTGTTTAATTTTTCTAATAGCAGTTTATGATTTATGGTGTCAAACGCTTTGGAGAAGTCGTAAAATACCCCGATTGCTGCTTGTTTGTTTTCTAAAGCTCGTATGGTTTTACTTATGAAGCTACCTACAGCAGATGTCGTTGACCGACCTTTCCTGAAGCCGTGTTGTGCATCTTTCAGAATATCATATTTTGTGGCAAAGTTTATAATTCTATTACACATCGTTAGCTCAAATATTTTAGAAAATGAGGATAAAATGGTTATTGGGCGGTAATTACATACACTTTGCCTGTCACCCTTTTTGAATATTGGCCTAATTATTGCTTTTTTCAGTGTGTCCGGAAATGTACCTTGCTCGAACGAAGCGTTTATTATCGCGGTTAATGGTTCTGCTATATGAATGGAATAACCTTTCTTATAATCCTTGCAGGTATTTCATCGTGTCCAGCCGAAAATTTGTTAAGTGCCTTGTCTGCTATTTCATGAATTTCTTTTCTGGAGACTGGGGCTAAAAATATATTGTTCTCTATAATTCTGGCAATTATTTGACCGTGATTATTTTGAGGCCTGTTTAATTTACCTCTACTTTGGAGTAAATCTGGTACTATATTGCTAAAGTAATTGTTAAGAGCATTCGCAACCTCTGTTTCAGACTCGATTAACTTGCTCTTGTGGCGTATCTTAATATTATCGCGGAACTGCTCTGTGTTTGTTTTGCATGAGTCTATGATGTTCCATGCTGTTTTAGACTTGTTTTTGGACTGTCGGATTCTATTTTCATCATGAAGTGTTTTTGAGTGTTTTATTTCCCGTTTGTACGTCCGTTTAGCCTTTTCGTAGCCCAGTTTGTCTTTTAGGTTTCCTGATCTGTGAAATTTGCACTCCAAATCAATTACGTTGTTGGCAAGTAATTTGAGCTCCTCTGTGTACCATTCGTTAGTTATCCTATTCTTGCTTATTTTCTGAATTCTCATCTCTTTGTAGGGGAATGCCTTATTGAACTCATTCATAAATAGGTGCATGAACCTTTTAAACGTCTCGTTGACAGTGTCGGCTGTATGTAGATTGTCCCAGTTTACTGAACTTATACCAGTCATAAACAAATCAACCTGCCTGTCACTGAACGTCCTTCCCAATATCTTTTTTATGTGTTTATGATTCGTAGCCTTTTCCGCATATGGTACAGATACGACCTGGCCCAGGTGATCTGACAAACCTAATTCTACGTTACCTTTAAATTCAATGCTATTGTCGTTTGATAAAACGTTGTCAATGCAGCTCTGGCTACTTATTGTTTTCATGTGGGCTATTCTAGTGTTGCCGAAGGTGATAATTTTAAAATCGTGTAAGAATATAGCTTCCTCTAGACAGTTTCTAAGAGGTACGTCATTGATATTGTAGTTAAAATCTCCCATAATAATTACTTTAGAGCGCTTCTTGCTTGCCATTTGTAGTATTGTTTCCAATTGCGCAAGAAATTGATCGTATTTTGATGCCTCTGGGGCTCTGTAGATAGTGACTATTACAATGCTTACTGGTGTTAGTAGTTCAATAGCACATATTTCCAATTCACGCTCAATAGACATCTTACAAATATCGTTTCTTTTTTCAAAAGTTACTCTAGGATCTTTTCTTATAAAAATACATACTCCTCCACCTCTAACACCTTTCCTTGTCATGTATGAGGCTAATTGAAAGCCATTTAAGTGAGCTGTTTGTATCTGTGTTTCTTTGAGCCAGGTTTCAGAGATATCTATTTCACTATAATTATCCTGCATAAGTAGTTCTAACTGGTCAATCTTATTGAACATACTCCTAACATTAAGATGCATTATGTCTATCGCGTTGGTCTTCAGATCTCCCCGATTCTTTTTTCCAGTCTTCTTTTCTTCTGTTTTTTTGGTTACTAGTCTTGGGTTCGCGTGGGTTGTTGGTGCTTGTTCCCCTCGCATTTTCTTCCTGCTTTTTATTTTCCGGTCCTTCAGTCTTCTTTTGATCAGTCTTCTCTTCAGTCTTAGGGGCTTCAGTCTTCTGTTCATTCTTCCTGTTTTCAGTCTTATTCTCGCCAGTAATACATCCAGGTTTAAAATTCTCAGTCTTGTTTTCTTTGGTCTTAATTGGCATTTGGTATGTTGATTGAAGATTGGCATACTCTTTGGAATATTTTTGCTCTTGTCTCCTTAATTGCTATTCATCTTCATTATACACCTCTTCGACTTTCTCCATGATTAGCTTTCCCAAAATTCTGCCGCCCGAGTAATTCAGATGGATCCCATCGTTAGCTGCCTCGCTTCCCGATATTCTTGAGTTAGGGTTGTAGAACGTCGCTCCTTTCTCTTCACATACCCATTTAACACTATCGTTTAGTTTGTCTATTGACGTGTAATACACATCATCCCGGTATACGAGTCCACCAACTACAATTTTTACATTCTCGTAAGCTTTTTCTGTTTGTTCTATCAGGTTTGCTATTTCCACCATAAGATGTGTTCCTGTTCTGGCTTTAATGTTGTTCGTACCCACGTTTACTACTATGACCTTAGGATTGCTTGAGGCTTCCTTTTTTTCGATTATCTTCTGTTGGAGTTCATTCGCTCTTATTCCAGGGAAGACGTGGACTATGCACCCTTCATCGTCGCAGAATTTACCGGCTCCTCGTATCATCGAGTCCCCGAATATTAAAACTTTGCTGTTTTTTTCTTTTTTCTTTTGATCGCCTTCTGTGTCCGATGGTTTCGCTTCTTTTCCACCACATAGTAATCTACGATATAGGTCAGATCTGTCCGTTTGGGTTTTAATTTCCATCCACGATGTTCTTTCCATTGCTTCCTTGTTATTGTCCGTGCTGGGGTCGTTGGCATTAGCCTGGTAGCCTACATTTCGGCGAAAGGGTTGGCCTTGTGGTGCAGCTCTCATCGGTGATTCGAGTCGCGCCACCATCCTCTCCACGTTTGATTGTGTCTGCTCTCTGGTGGCTAGATTTGAAAGGTTTGATAGGCCTACTGAGCGAATGTCAGCCGAGTATTTTATTTCCAAGTCTTTAATTCTTGCTTTATGCAGGGCATTTATTTCTTCTAAATCCTTAATTCTTTTGTTCTTCTCCGCAAGAAGAAGTTCCTTTTCTCTCAGAATGGCTTGTAGATGGTCAGTAAATGATGTCATAGTTGGCGTACTTACGGTGGGTCCGCCCCCTTCCTCTTTAAATTTTTAAATTTTTTCTTCGATTGCCACTTTCAGTCTCTCCATCAGCTCTTCTTTTTTGCCAGTCTTCGTTATACCGAACTTTTCACACTCTTTTTTCAAGTCACTCATCACCAGATCATTAAGAATTTCTAATTTTTCTCGGAGCGATTTGCACGTGTCTGCCTGTCCTGTCGCCATCTTGGCAATCAAGCAATTATGGCAATTATGCAATTCTTGGCAATTATGAGGGTTAGACGCTTATTCCAGAGTTAAAAATTTTGTAATACCGGCCCTAAGCTTAGCAAATATCAAGTTATCTGAAAAACCGGGTCTCAATGTGTACACGTGTCCGAAGCAATTGACAATGCTTTACGAATGCATGTGACGTCACAAAAGCATACGTGGCGGGATAGTAATGATTCTAGCCGAATACAGCAGAGCGAATATTGCGTTCACTTCATCACGTTCTGTTTAACATTCACGCCCGGAAAACGTTTTAAAACTTAAGAAAGTACGTTACGCAAACGTACGTTATGCGAAAGTGCGTTACGCGAACGTACGTTACGCTAAAGTACGTTACGCGAAAGCACGTTACGCGAAAGTACCTATGTTACGCGAAAGTAGGTACGTTGAGCTAACGTAATGTTACGCAAACGAAATGTCACGCGAAAGTACGCCTCTTATCTCCGGTTTTAAATAGTTTTCAGGTTATTCTAAGTGTAGAGCCTTTTTGTCCTCTAGATTCGGCCAACATTGACCCCCCCCCCCCTTCACGCTGTGTCAAGGCCCTGCGTGGCGCATAAAGCATCGACTCGCCCGTGCCTCGGGTCCAGTCACTATCGGACATCGGTCATAGCTCGACCGGCAACCTCGCTCCACTGCGCTCGGACTCGCTCTTGGAATCACTTAACGCGATCTGGGGACAGGCAAGTCGCTGTCAGCGCTCATTTCAAAGTGTCCGCCTTTATTTGCATCGAATCTCGGATATACACTCGGTATCTAGGGAGGGATACACATTTTCATTCGAAGCACACAATGGCACGGATGCCATGCACTCGGTATCTAGGGAGGGATACACATTTTCATTCGAAGCACACAATGGCACGGTTGCCATGCACTCGGTATCTAGGGAGGGATACACATTTTCATTCGAAGCACACAATGGCACGGTTGCCATGCACTCGGTATCTAGGGAGGGAAACACATTTTCATTCGAAGCACACAATGGCACGGTTGCCATGCACTCGGTATCTAGGGAGGGAAACACATTTTCATTCGAAGCACACAATGGCACGGTTGCCATGCACTCGGTATCTAGGGAGGGAAACACATTTTCATTCGAAGCACACAATGGCACTGTTGCCATGCACTCGGTATCTAGGGAGGGATACACATTTTCATTCGAAGCACACAATGGCACGGTTGCCATGCACTCGGTATCTAGGGAGGGATACACATTTTCATTCGAAGCACACAATGGCACGGTTGCCATGCACTCGGTATCTAGGGAGGGATACACATTTTCATTCGAAGCACACAATGGCACTGTTGCCATGCACTCGGTATCTAGGGAGGGATACACATTTTCATTCGAAGCACACAATGGCACTGTTGTCATGCACTCGGTATCTAGGGAGGGATACACATTTTCATTCGAAGCACACAATGGCATGGTTGCCATGCACTCGGTATCTAGGGAGGGATACACATTTTCATTCGAAGCACACAATGGCACTGTTGCCATGCACTCGGTATCTAGGGAGGGATACACATTTTCATTCGAAGCACACAATGGCACGGATGCCATGCACTCGGTATCTAGGGAGGGAAACACATTTTCATTCTGCTTGTATCCGTCGCACCACTAATATACAGTGTTGTGACTTATCTAGATAAAATTATCTAGATAATTATCTAGATAATTTTTTAAATCTATTAACTTCATCTAGATAATATTGTGCACTGTCATCTTTAACTTTATCTAGATAAAAAAAACTTTATCTAAACTCCATATTTTAGATAATAGATGATTTTAGCCAATTTTATTCCAATTTTTGACATTGTCATTCAGATTGTCATTATTTCCAAAACCATAAACCATATTTACCAAAACCATATTTTAGATAATAGATAATAGATGATTTTAGCCAATTTTATTTCAATTTTTTACATTGTCATTCAGATTGTCGTTATTTCCAAAACCATTGCCATCCCAAGAAAAAGTTTCAAACATGTATAATCTTGAGAGTAATGATTCAAGAATAGGGAATCCGATTCAAAGAGCTCATGTTGTACTGTTAGGTAGGTGTAATATAATATTATCAGACATTAATGTGGCTTTTGGATTTTCGCCACAATCCAACATCATTTTCCAATATTCCCAATTTCAAAAATTATCTATTATCTAAAGAAAATTATCTAGATAGATTTTTTCATCTATTATCTTTTATCTATTAAAAATCATCTATTATCTTATCTAGATAACAAATTTGCCCATTATCTTCATCTTTATCTAAATGGAAAAAAAATTATCTAGTCACAACACTGCTAATATAAGATTGAATATAGAAGGCGAGCAAAAGACTGTACCTACACATTAATTCATTTCCTAACTATCTCGGCACTTGAATGACTGACAATCCGGTTGCTGCAGTTTACGAGCGTCCAGGCCACTGGCTCGGCGCCCATCATTTTGAGGCACGCCCCAAAATTTTGATTAAATTGCTAATACCAACTTAACTTGCAATTCTCCATCGAGAATCTATTGATTTAGAATGCTCACAACCGTCTTCTAGCATGTGCTTAATTTCAAGGTATTTTTAAGGTAACTGCCCGAAACGAATTGATTTGCACCATAAAATTTGATCTAAATCATTTTTTTTTTGGGATTGAACCCCCAAACCCCCACGTTGCGTTTTAAGTAATTTCTATTTTTATTTATCAAGATTAAGGTACAAGCAGGCACAAGCTACGAAAATGCGTTTAATCAATACCCACAATGTTACACAACGTCTTGCAAATCGCAATTTTCATGTCAAATTACCCGTTGCGGCCCGCAGGGGTAACACATTTATTTATAATATGGCCCTGTGCAAAAAAGGGATGAGTACCACTGGGCAAGAGTTGTGCTGTATCCAGCTGATTAAGTCGAGTTTTTCTTCATTCACACTTCTTCTGTCATCTGTGATGATTCTATAATGCGTGTTTTTGAAGAAATAATTATTGGGAGGGAAGAAAAGCTGGAAAATGTGCAACCGAACCGGGATATGAACCCGGGACGCACGGATTAAAACGCAAGTGAGTTTTTACATTGAAGTAAATATAGACCAAATTAACGGAATAGAAATCTCAATCTTCCATATAACACACGAACCGAGTACGTAGGTACAGTTTAGAGCCAGGAGATGTTCTTAACAAAATTACCCAGGGAACACGAACCGTCTACGCACGGCCGCAAAAGTCCGAAGTAATCTTTAAAAAATTATCATTTCATTCAAACTCTCGGAAAATTGTAGTAGAGCGAGGCGACTAAAGCTGTCCAACAGTTGTTGGTCGCCACACTGCTTTCCTTTGGAGGCGATGTTGCGAGTCTGTGTGCACTTCACCATTTGTATTCCCATTTAAAAACAGCCTGTCGTTTTGATTTGCACACCCGGGCCTCCTGCTCGCCGGGAAGGTGCTCCCGCGCACCAGTATTAACAACAGCTGCTGTCACCCCTAGCCACACACCGTCCTTGACGGCCAGCAGCCTGACAGCCGCCATGTCCGCCATGCTGGGTCCGTGGACACCCCTGCTACTCACGTCGGCCATCTTGTGTTGTCTGCTGGCGCTCTGCTTCGGTCGACTGCGCATGCTCTGGCTGGCCCGGAAGCTGCCTGGACCGCTGGCACTTCCGCTGCTAGGCAACGCGCTCGACTTCTTGTGCGGCCCCGAGGAGACATTCCGCCTGTGAGTGACTTGATGGGATACAGAGGACTTCACTTCAATGGGATTGATAGTCGGTTGCTTCCCTGGAAATCAGTAGTACCTATACTTATAAGATGACAATGCACTTAAAAACAAAGTGCTTTAAGTTACTGTACCAAACCTACATTGCAGTTAAAGAGGTATGGGGGACGAAACACATCAAACCAGCACACCTCGCGAGAAAAATTGACCTTCACATCTCGGATGTGGTTCAAAGTTTCAGTGGTCGTTGTGCTACTCAAGTGGAGTACAAAACTATTTTTTTGAAAATTTTAGGCCCACTGGTGTGGGAGATATGACCTTGCAAAGTTTCGCTCGTTTAGCGGACCGCGCGCGCACTGTCACATAATTCAGTCAATATCTCAAGAACCAATAAAGTTACAGAACTCTGGTTTAAAGCATTGAAAATTGCATAAAAAACTGCACTAGAAAAATGCTTAAAACTAGTATAATATTCATTCAGAAAAACGATACCTCTTCATACATCTATGTTTTTAGAAATGTCTATAGCAAAAAGCGCGTTCTTTGAATAAGCTGAAATTTTCAGGAAATGTTGTCAATAGATGCATGTATAGTAGTACCAATTTTTAGGATGGGCATTCGGGTAGTTTTGTAGAAATTAGTTCCCAAAGTTGAAATCGCATACAAAAACATAGGATTTTTTGGTACATTTCGTAATTGAAGTGAGTGTACCACTTTGCGCAATGTTGTAATTAGCTAAAAATTCCAGGAAATGTATTCAATATATGTATGTTTACTAGTACAAACTTTTAGGACGGGCATTCGGGTAGTTTTTTAGAAAATAATTCCCAAAGTTGAAATCGCATACAAAAACATAGGATTTTTTGGTACATTTCGTAATTGAAGTGAGTGTACCACTTTGCGCAATGTTGTAATTAGCTAAAAATTCCAGGAAATGTATTCAATATATGTATGTATACTAGTACAAACTTTTAGGACGGGCAGTCGGTTTTAGAAAATAATTCCCAAAGTTGAAAACGCATGCAAATCATCGGATTTTATGGTAATCATTTCGTAATTGAATGCAGTGTATCGAGGCTAGTTTGTTTTGACACATGGTATAAGTATATTTATGTCTTCTTATACCATGGTTTTGACAGAAACTACCCCCCACTAAATCCTAAGTCCGTGTGAGATCGGAATGTCTATCGGTCTGCAAGAAAGCAAGAAAAGTAAACATCTGTGCTAAAAACTAACAAATTAACCTAGCCGCTGAAATGACAAGCTGTCACGGGTTTGGCTGTACTGTACAAATGGCGCGTATCCTTTCGCGGGCTCGCTACCTGTTCGCGGCAAAGATTACAGCTGGCGCGTCCGTAATTGGGTGTGCAGCATTTACAATGTTTAGCGCACACCCTCCATCCGTTCGTAATTTTATTATCACGTTAATGGTGAGCTCGCGCACCTCAGCTATGTTGTGTTTTCTGACTCCCTCACCCGTGATACCACGGCAGTGTACGCATTTCAAGTACATCTTATCAGTTTTATCAAAAAAGCATACTCCAGATTTGAACCACGTAATTTACTTTTCTGATGGCTCGTCTGCTCAGTACAAATACCGAAGCAATTTTGTAAACCTGTGCTATCACAAGAAAGACTTCGACGTGACAGCTGAATGCCATTTCTTTGCCACCTCACACGGCAAAGGCCCATGCGGCGGCATTGGGGGCACCGTGAAGCGACTTGCCGCCCGCGCCTCTCTGCAGAATCCCTTCGATAGGCAAATCATTACGCCGATAGACCTGTTTCTCTGGGCGCAGGCTAGCATTAAAAACATCGGCTTTGCGTTCGTGCCAATAGCAGAAATTGCCGCGTTTGGTAAGAAGTTGAAACGTCGTTCCGAGGGAATAAAGACAGTGAAGGGCACCAGAAGTTATCACGCTTATCATCCAACTTCACTGTCATCACTTCGCGTGAAACGATTTTTATTTGCGGAAACGGCAACGCTTGTACGTCTCCGCTAGTCTTGCAGGCAGCTAACCAGAGCGGCACCCAAGGAAACGCCATTGGCGATGAGGTATGACAAACTTCTCGCACACATCGAGATCGTAGTTTTCAAAAATTTGCTGAAATTTGTGGCTTATTACAACATTGCGCAAAGTGGAACACTCACTTCAATCACGAAATGTACAGAAATCTTATGCTTTTCTATGCGATTTCAACTTTGGGTTTTTATTTCTAAAAAACAACCGAAATGCCCGTCCTAAAAATTGGTAGAAGTATATATACATATAATGAATACATTTCCTGAAATTTTCAGCTCATTACAACATTGCGCAAAGTGGTACACTCACTTCAATTACGGAATGTACCAAAAAATCCTATGTTTTTGTATGCGATTTCAACTTTGGGAACTAATTTCTACAAAACTACCCGAATGCCCATCCTAAAAATTGGTACTACTATACATGCATCTATTGACAACATTTCCTGAAAATTTCAGCTTATTCAAAGAACGCGCTTTTTTGCTATAGACATTTCTAAAAACATAGATGTATGAAGAGGTATCGTTTTTCTGAATGAATATTATACTAGTTTTAAGCATTTTTCTAGTGCATTTTTTTTATGCAATTTTCAATTCTTTAAACCAGAGTTCTGTAACTTTATTGGTTCTTGAGATATTGACTGAATTATGTGGTAGTGCGCGCGCGGTCCGCTAAACGAGCGAAACTTTGCAAGGTCATATCTCCCACACCAGTGGGCCTAAAATTTTCAAAAAAATAGTTTTGTACTTCACTTGAGTAGCACAACGACCACTGAAACATTGAACCACATCCGAGATGTGAAGGTCAATTTTTTTCGCGAGGTGTGCCGGTTTGATGCGTTTCGTCCCATGGGTAAATTTCAATCATTTGCGGCCCTAATAACACATCACATGCCCTATTGGCGTTTCCGAGGGTATGTTGTGTTTACTTTCCAAACCCCGCCTAACTTTAGGGGCACTTAGCTCTTAGATGGATGGATGAGACTAAGATAGCTCTGATTACGACACAGTTTGACCACCAGCAAATTAATCTTGATAATTTGTCTCGTCGAATTTACGATGATTCAAGACACCACTGCAAACGATGTAAAAAATTTAATATATTTCTTATTCTTTAATTGTGGTTTTGTTCTAGCATGTTTTTGAAGTAATAAAAAAAAGTAATAACAATAAAATACTGCTGGCTCACGCTTGAGGCTTCAAATTTTTAATTTGGGCAAAGGTTTCCACGTTTCGGTCAGGCTTCTATACCAATTGTACGATCAAGATGGGACACACATTTTTGGAACCTACGAGCTTCAGGCTTCATGAGAGTCGGTTTTATATTTTAAAATGTCTTATTTTTCTGCTCACAGTTCAATGACACTCAGTTCTTGCCCCATTTATTTAGAGTTTTCAAAAATCGATTTCTGAGCCAGTATGATGAAATATGATCATGGTTCTATCTGGTAGTTACGAGACAGTTACTCTGCGTTCGGAAAAAAATCCCGCGACTTGCTATCTTTAATATTGTGTCTTCCTGACCGAAACTACAGATTCACCCTTTTTTTAGAGTTGCCCGAAAAATTTCCAACAGAAATGTATACAAGATTTTTTACGTGCTTTTCTTATGACATAATGGTCACGACGTAACCGTTTTCCTAAAATAATTGGTTACAACACGTGGTTTTGATACGCCTTGAGGTCACTTGGTGATAACAGCCTGACGTTGGCGCCCAACGTGGGGCATCCGATACTTATTGTCTAGATCTTGGTTAGTTTCACACAGGTCCAGTAGGCAACGAAAAATGATTAAATTTTGTTGTTTCGCTCAAGCTCAAAGCTTGATCACAAAGTTGTGAGCAAACACAGATACATGCTAACCTGGCTGCCCTTCCTCGCCAATGGCGGGCTTTGACGACAGCACGAGCTAAAATGCTGCCCCAAGCTAAGCACCACCCCTTTGATGGCAGCGTGTGTCGGCTGTTCGCCACTCACGGCCCGGTGGTGCGACTCTGGTTCGGACCCAAGCTCGTGGTGGGCGTGGCCAGTGCGCGCGACGCGCAGTTTGTGTTGACGCATGCGCGGGTCGTGGACCGCGACGCGCACTTCAACGCCGCCGAGAACGGCTTCATTGACAACGGTCTGCTCACCGCCACTGGAGAGACGGCCCGGCGCCACAGGTGGGTTAGGTTGGTGTAAGATGATGATGCGATGATGACGTGGGTGGCAGGAAGATGATGACCCCCGCCTTCAGCTTTAGCTAGATATGGTAGAATGTGTGGGTATCCTTGCACCATGTGGTGGTGATACGGTAAGACGTGGCTTACAGGAAGGTGATGACGCCCGCCTTCAGATTTAGCGAGGTATGGTAGAATGTGTGGGTATCCTTGCACCATGTGGTGGTGATACGGAATGACGTGGCTTACAGGAAGGTTATGACGCCCGCCTTCAGCTTCAGCTAGGTATGGTAGAATGTTTAAGTATCCTTGCACCATGTGGTAGTGATAAGGTATGACGTGGCTGGCAGGAAGGTAGTGACCCCCGCCTTCAGCTTTAGCTAGGTATGGTAGAATGTGTGGGTATCCTTGCACAATGTTGTGGTGATACGGAATGATGTGGCTGGAAGGAAGGTGATGACGTCCGCCTTCAGCTTCAGCTAGGTATGGTAGAATGTGTGGGTATCCCTGCACCATGTGGCATGGTGATACGGTAAGACGTGACTTACAGGAAGGTGATGACGCCCGCCTTCAGCTTTAGCGAGGTATGGTAGAATGTGTGGGTATCCTTGCACCATGTGGTGGTGATACGGTAAGACGTGACTTACAGGAAGGTGATGACGCCCGCCTTCAGCTTTAGCGAGGTATGGTAGAATGTGTGGGTATCCTTGCACCATGTGGTGGTGATACGGTATGACGTGGCTTACAGGAAGGTGATGACGCCCGCCTTCAGCTTTAGCGAGGTATGGTAGAATGTGTGGGTATCCTTGCACCATGTGGTGGTGATACGGTATGACGTGGCTTACAGGAAGGTGATGACCCCCGCCTTCAGCTTTAGCGAGGTATGGTAGAATGTGTGGGTATCCTTGCACCATGTGGCATGGTGATACGGTAAGACGTGGCTTACAGGAAGGTGATGACCCCCGCCTTCAGCTTTAGCGAGGTATGGTAGAATGTGTGGGTATCCTTGCACCATGTGGCATGGTGATACGGTAAGACGTGGCTTACAGGAAGGTGATGACGCCCGCCTTCAGCTTTGCGGCAGTGGCGTCGTACGTTCCCGTGTTCGGGCGCAAGGCCGAGCTGCTGTGCGCCAGACTTGGCAACGTGGCCGACGGTCGCACATTCAACGCCAAGCTGGAGCTCAGTCTTGCAACGCTGGACGCCATCTACGAGACGGCCATCGGTGGGTGTGACGTCGTAGTGGACAATTTTATAATTGCCTAAATAACCAAAATACTTTTTCTTAAGACCCGTGCACAGTTGTGGTAACAGTAGGATTAAGTGAAATTACAATGAGAGTTTGTATAAGAACAAGCTGCTTAAAAACGTCAAACATGTTCACTGACAGTTGTCAGTGACAGCATTACTTCAAAACGTTGGCGTAAGAACCACATGTGGTTGTGTTTTTCCGTGATTTTTCAGAAAATGCTGCTTTTGATGGGTTGAAATAAGAATAGTAGCAAGAAGCTGGAATCTTCCAGCTCGCTTGTTCACTATCCTTATCGTTGCTCTCCTTACTTTACGGCTTGCCTCAAATGCGTGCACTTCCATAAAATGTTTCCGTTATTCTTTTTACTATTCTTATTATAACTTCCTTTGAGCGCGGGCCTTAAGAAGTCCTTGTCTCACTTCATCCTCACTTCATCACTTCCACCGTCCAGGCCGCTCATCCTTTAACGCCAAGTCAAGCGTCTGGCTGATTGCTGTGAGCGCCAAGTCAAGCGTCTGACTGATGGCGTTGCTTTGCTCTGTGCGAAGGCGTCAACATGGACTACTCGACGAGCGACTGGGCTCGAACCCGGGACGACATCGACACTGGGATGGCACTCATCTTCACGCGTCTCAGCAAGCCCTGGCTGCAACTGCCCTGGGTTTACGCCCTGACCAGAGACTACTGGACTCGGAGGAAGTGTCGGCAGGTGAGTGCGTCCTGCCCTACCCTGCCCTACCCTGCCCTGCCTTGCCATGCCATGCCATGCCTTGCCTTGCCCTGCCCTGCCCTGCCCTGCCATGCCCTGCCCTGTCCTGCCCTGCCCTGCCCTGCCCTGCCCTGCCCTGCCCTGCCCTGCCCTGCCCTGCCCTGACCTGCCCTGACCTGCCCTGCCCTGCCCTGACCTGCCCTGCCCTGCCCTGCCCTGCCCTACCCTGCCCTGCCCTGCCCTGCCCTGCCCTGCCCTGCCCTGCCCTGCCCTGCCCTGCCCTGCCCTGCCCTGCCCTGCCCTGCCCTGCCTTGCCATGCCGCTCCCTGCCCTATCCTACCCTGCCCTGCCCTGCCCTGCCCTGACCTGCCGTGCCCTGCCGTGCCCTGCCCTGCCCTGCCCTGCCCTGCCCTGCCCTGCCCTGCCCTGCCCTGCCCTGCCATGGCCTGCCCTGCCCTGCCCTGCCCTGCCATGCATTGCTATGCCCGGCCCTGCCCTGCCCTGCCCTGACGATGACAGAACCTAGTTCACAATTATACATATTAGGTTTTATATTATTTAGGGTTATATCTTTAAACATGGGACGAAACGCATCAAACCAGCACACCTCGCGAAAAAAATTGACCTTCACATCTCGGATCTGGTTCAAAGTTTCAGTGTTCGTTGTGCTACTCAAGTGGAGTACAAAACTATTTTTTTGACAATTTTAGGCCCACTGGTGTGGGAGATATGACCTTGCAAAGTTTCGCTCGTTTAGCGGACCGCGCTCACTATAGTTGCGTTAGGCTAAGATAGCACTTTTTGGCTCGACCTTGGAATTATTTCAAAGGTAATGCCAACCTTTCAGTGACAATTTCAGCTAGACTAAATGGCAAGTGCATTACGAAATTCGCTTCTTGAAACTGACTCAGCAATGCTACGCCTTTTTTCCTTAATTTCGAAGAACTCATTATGTAACAAATTTGGTTAGTTAAAATAATATTCCAAAATGTGGTGGGTCCTAGTGACCACTCAACGTTCTAGCAGAAAACAAGAAGACCACTCTTGATATTTTTGCTACCTGACATGGCTGCCATTAGTGGAAAAATCTTTTGAAAATTAAGATATTAAGTAAAACTGTGGTAATACTGGTTATTTCGGCAAAGCTATAAAAAATCCTTTCAAAAATTATGTTACATTTGTTAATAAATAGTGTATAATAATATAATACGAATAATTTCAACATTTTAATAATGTTCATAAGTAGATTTCAGTTCCGAGGCTGGCAACGAAAAGTGCTATCTTATCGTAATTTGAGTATATCACATATTTCCGTCAATATCTCAAGAACCAATTAAGTTACAGAACTCTGGTTTAAAGCATTGAAAAGTGCATAAAAAACTGCACTACACAAAAGCTTAAAACTTGTATACTATTCATTCAGATACACAATTCCTCTTTATACACCTATGTTTTTAGCAAAAAACCGCGTTCTCTGAATTAGCTGAAATTTTCAGGAAATGTTGTTTATCATTAATACTAGTACCAATTTTTAGGATGGGCATTTGGGTAGTTTTGTAGAAATTATTCCCCAAAGTTGAAATCGCATACAAAAGCATTGGATTTTATTGTACTTTTCGTAATTGAATGGAGTGTACCACGGCTAGTTTGTTTTGACACATGGTATAACTATATTTCTGTCTATTTATTCCATGGTTTTGACAGAAACTACCCCCCCCCCCCCCCCCCCACCACCAAATCCTAAGTCCGTGTGAGATCGGAATGTCTATCGGTCTGCGAGATAACAAGAAAAGTTATCATCTGTGCTAAAAACTAACAAATTAACCTAGCCGCTGAAATGACGAGCTGTCACGGGTTTGGCTGCACTGTACAAAGGGCGCGTTCCCTTTCGTGGGCGCTACCTGTTCGCGGCAAAGATTACAGCTGGCGCGTCAGTAATTGGGTGTGCAGCGTTTACCATGTTTAGCGCACACGTGCTGGTGATAAAAGCTAGCGGTACTATAGTCTAGCTAAGAGTTACAGAGAATGCACAAAAATGTACCAAAACCAGATGTTTTCCTAACCGTGCATGGGGGCAATATGATCATACCGTCCCTTCCTGCTACATCGAGCAGCAGTTGCAGTCAAAATTTCGTGCCGAGTGCAATTGAAGTGAGTGTACCACTTTGCGTAATATTGTAATAAGCTGCAAATTTCAGGAAATTTAGTCTATATATGTATGTATACTAGTACCAATTTTTAGGACGGACATTCGGGTACTTTTTTAGAAAAAAAATTCTTAAAGTTGAAACCGCATAGAAAAGCATAGGATCTCTAGTAAGTAAGTAAGTCTTTATTTTAGCTGTATAGCTATTCATGTCATTTCACAATGGTAATAAGTAATAG
This sequence comes from Nemoura dubitans, assembly GCA_921293005.1. Classification (NCBI taxonomy): domain Eukaryota; kingdom Metazoa; phylum Arthropoda; class Insecta; order Plecoptera; family Nemouridae; genus Nemoura; species Nemoura dubitans. The sequence goes on from OV121077.1 coordinate 21,864,683, forward strand.
TAATAGCAATTAGTAATGGTAATATGTTACATAAATTTAATAAAATAAGTGATAAAATATAAAACTAGAAAAAAATTTTAAGTAATATAATAACATTGTCATATTACAGAGATTCTACTAAATAGGTAATCAATGTTTACTTCATAAGTATTAATCTAGGGTTGTATCATCTATGGTCTCCCCCAGAACCCTGCGTTTACTTCAGAAAGTGGGTCCGATCTCCACGCATTACTTTTTATAATTTTGATGGCGCAACGCCTGAAATGGTGAACATTAGTTGCCTGTTTACAATCATTAGAGAGCCTGTTGTATAATTTTAATCCTTTTGAAAAAATTGTGTCATTGCCGAAAGTGGAGTTGGACCGTAGTACATTTAATTCTTTATTTCTTTGTTCCATGGGGTGACTAATCAAGACATTAGAGTTTTTTTTTCAATTTCAGAGACAACAACATTGTTTAGCTTTTAATAATAATAATATCTTTATTTGTAAGACAAAATGGCGAGGTTCACAATAATCAAAAACACAAAACAAATGGTAAAAAATGCAATGTATGATGACCTATGATCTTCCACCTAACCAGCAAATTAAAAGTAAAAGCCTATTAATAAAATTGAAACATATTATTTAACAGCTATTATGTAGGTAATAGTATAAAATTAAATCTGAGTGTGATAATCTTTTAAAGAAACTTGTGCCTTCTGCAATTCCAACAAAAAAGTCTTACTTGTTTTTTGAAATTCTATAAAATTGTGATTTTTTATCAAATTCGGTAGTTTATTCCAAAGTATTGGACCTATAACAAAAAATGAGTTCCCTCGGAGGGTCGATGAATGTATAGGCACAGTAATTAAGTTATTTCTTTCATTTTTAGAGGGATGGAGTTTATCATATAAATATTGGGGAGCTTTTGTGTCTAGTATTTTATGAATATAACAAAGCATATGTAAATATCTTCTGTTTTTCATGTTGAGCATATTGTTTTTGTTCATTTTTTCTGAAACTGACCCGTATTTTTTGACATTATATGCGAATCTGATGCAAGTGTTCTGTATTTTCTGTATTTTCTTTTCTTGAGTTTTGTTGACATTTAAATACACTACATCGCAGTAATCAAATAACGAAATAATTAGTGATGAAGTAAGCTTTTCCTTTACATTTTCAGTTAACATGTTCTTGTATTTGTAAATATATCTTAGTATTGAATATGCTTCGGTGCACTGTTTTTGAACATGATTTTCCCAAGTTAGTGATGAGTCGATTATAAGGCCTAAATTTCTTGTCGAAAATTCAAAAGTTGTAATTTTTCCGTTGACTTCAATTTTCGGAGTTTCTTGTATTTTCTTGATTATTTTGTTGGTTGAGACAGGAATTAACACAGATTTTGAATCATTTAAAAGCAAACAGTTTTTATTTGACCAGTCGTGAACTCGTGATACGTCTTCACTTAATTTACAAGTTACGGCAGAGAGTTGCTCTAAGGAACCAGATATATAAAGTTGTGTATCATCTGCGTATTGATGGTATTTTGCATTCTTGAGTACTTTTGATATATCGATTACGTATATGTTGAAAAGGAGAGGACCCAACACAGTTCCTTGAGGCACACCTGGCCCACATTTTTTCATGATATTTTCAGATTTTTCTACATTGGGTCCCATGTTCACACATTGGTTTCTGTCCGAAAGGTATGCTTCAAAGAATTTAACTGTTTTGTCATCCATGCCAATTGTCTTGAGTTTTTCTACTAGGATTGAGTGATTAACCATGTCAAAAGCTTTACTATAGTCGAGTAAATTAAGAATGGTAACCTTTCCTTGATCCATGACACACGTAATATCATCAACAACATCTATTAGGGCAGTTGTAGTACTTCTTTTTTTCCGAAAACCAGATTGGAAATCGGAAAATAAACAGTTTTTTTCTAAAAAATTGTTCAGTTGTTCAGCAACAATTTTTTCTAAAACCTTGGATATCGCTGGGAGAATGCTTATCGGTCGAAGATCTTTGAAAGATTTAGGATCTGTATTTTTTGGGATAGGAATTATTATCGCATTTTTCCACATTGAAGGAAATGTAGATGTCTTCAGTGCATAATTTATGATGTGTTGAATGGCAGGTAAAAGTTTATTTAGCCCCATTTTGATGATTTCAATGCTCAGACCATCAACACCAATAGCTCGACTCTTTATGTCTCTAATTTTCTTTGTTATTGTCCAAGTACTTGCTTCAGAAAATGAGAACTTTGTGATATTTGCTCTACAATTTTTTAATTCTTCCATGTATTTTTCTATGTTGATAATCTCTTCTTTTGTCCGAGAAACTTCTAAACATGTAATTAAATACTTGTTGTAGTCAGTCGAATTTTTCAAATTATCTGGAATGATAGTTCGTATTTCTCTTGACTTTATGTCACACGATGACAATCCATTCCACAAATCTTTGCTATCTTTGCTATAATTCACTTTTTCGCAGATGAACTGGCACATTGATGTTCTCATTTCCTTCCTGACAACAGTTTTTTGCTTTTTGTATTTTATCCAACAAACTGGGTCTTTGTTCTTTGTATGTTTTTGTTTGGTTTTATTTCTTTCCTTCTGTAATTTTCTTATATCATCGGTAATCCATGGAATCTTCCTTCTGTTGAACCGACGCGTTTTTAATGGGGCATGCATATCTAGAACTGCTAGTAAATTTATATTAAAAAATTCCACCTTTTCATCTATACTTGCTAGATCTTGCATGTTATGCCACGGTACCATTTCAAGGTCATTTTCGAATGCTTCTTTGTTGATTTTTGAGAGGGAGCGATATGTTTTAAATATTGGTGTTTCTCTTTTAAACTCTATATCATAGATAATGTATATTAAATTGTGATCTGTATTTCCTGGAGGTGGTAAATTGCCATGATCTTTAACATTATCAAAGTTATTAACAATTATGAGGTCAATCAGAGTGCTAGATAAATTCGTTATTCTAGTCGGCTCTGTTACAACTTGAACCAGTCAAAGTGACTCCAAATTTGCTTCAAATAGTTCTTTCCGATTTGCTCCCAAGCAACCTTCTGATGTTTTCATTCTTTTCACTTAAGTAATTTGGTGTCAATCCTTTAGTTATTTTATATAATGAGTGTTAGAGTATTTAACAATATTCTTTGTTTAACAGAGATCCAGAATAGGCTATCAAGCATTTTTTCAACATATGTATATTTGTTTACCCACAGGATAGATCTCATAACTTTATTTTGTAGTTTCTGCATTTTATCAATTTGGTTTTGTTTTAAAAAGAACAATATTGAGCTGCAGTAGTCAAAGTGTGGAGTAATTATGGCTTGACATATGTGGATTTTACTATTTATTGGCAGATTACTACATTTTCTTTGGAAGATACCCACTTTTTTTGCAATTTTCTTGGTAATGAATTGTCCGTGTTTATTAGAGGTCAAGTTTTCGTCTAAAATAATACCCAGGTATTTAAATTCCTTAACATTTGAGATTAACTCGATGTCTATTTCAAACTTATAATCTATAAAATCATTATAATCTTTCCTAAGGCTATTATTACAAAAGTCATACATTTGGTCTTTGGTACATTTAGCTTCAGTCTGTTTGAGATTAGCCAAAGTTCCAGAATTTTTAGATCTACCAATACACTGTTATGAACCTGCTGTGGATCGCTGCTACTCACAACGAGTAGGGCATCATCCGCGTATAGATGGATGGCACTATGTCTTAATATGTAACCAATATCATTTTTGTGTAGTATAAACAGTAGGGGTCCCAGGATTGAGCCTTGAGGTACACCCATTTGATTGTCACATGGAATTGATTCAGCTTCATTAAGCTTTACACGTTGTAATCTATTACTAAGGTAAGAAGTTATCCACTCCAGTACTGACCCTCTTATTCCATAGTTGAACAGTTTTTTAACCAGTATTTTACGGTCGGTGGTGTCAAAGGCACGTTTCAAATCTATATTTTTTATAGCTTTATGCTCTATATTTTTTATTCAGGATCTTTGTTTTAAGGTCTTCTAGAATAAACTGAATTGCAGTTTCACATCCGTGGTGAGATCTAAATCCGGATTGTTCCCTGATAAGTACATTGTTTTTATCTATAAACGCCATAAGTTGATCTTTCGCAATTGTTTCTACTACTTTATCTATTATGTGAAGTGTATTAATTGGTATAAAGTTTTCACCATCAATGGCTTGTTGGACCTTCGGAATAGGAGTGATGGTCGCCATTTTAAGCTTATCAGGATAATGACCACTAGTCAGTGAGCTGTTAACCATTTTGGCAAAAAAAGCTTTTACATTTGGCAGTGAAAGTACAAGATTTAAAATTTCCTTTGTGATACCGTCTTCACTGGGAGAGTTATTTTTCATTTTTACTAACGTTTTCTCAATTTCGCTATAGCTTACTTCTTCAAAGTTACTAAGGATGGCTCGACTTTCATTCAGTGTAATATTCTGCATGAAATGGTCAATATTGCCAGTGTCCATAATATTCTCCGCAATATCTACAACGCTTTGTATGAAGTAGTCACTAAAATGGTTGACAATATTTTTGGCACCAATTACTTTCTTATTATTGAAATATAGTTCCATTATATTGCAGTGCTGACTACGCTTATATAATGTTTTCAGGATTTTCCATATTTCCCTGTCTTTACCTTTTTTTGCTTCAATCTTTTTTGCCAAGTAATGTATTTTCTTTATTCTATTTAAATTAACAAATTTGTTTCGTGCAATCTTATAAACATTCCAATCTTCAATTCCCTCTGTAAATCCAAATATTTTGTGTAATTTATCTCTTTCATTTTGCGCTAGTCTTAGTTCTTCATCAAACCAGCCGTTTAGGTTATAGTTTTCTTTTATACAGATTGTCCGTTTAATAACACTTATGTAATTGAGAGCAGTTTTAATGTTATTAGTAAATTGATCTAGCCTAAGAGAAGTAGATATATTTTCCACACCCCAATTGCAGTTCTGAACTGCCCCAGGAAAACTGTGGACTATAGTTGTGTCACTTAGTATACTCTTGTGATTCCAAATGCTTATTATTATTATTTTTTCTTGTAGTTGTTATGTTGCTCAGTATAATGAAATGAACTGTTGCCTATCATTCTGTGATCTGACATTATTACATCTAGTACATCCGCTCTACAGGAGTTCTTATCAATTGAGTTGCATAAAGCAAAATCAATTAAAGTACTGGACGTTTAACTGTAGTGTTGGTGGTGTTGTTTTTCACAACAGCTATCCTGGTGAAATCTTTGACAAGATGGGTCATATTTAGTTCATCCAGCGTTTCTACAACTTTTTTAGAGTAGGTATACTCCCTTTTTGCTGGTATCGATATTGAAATCACCCGTCAGAATAAGCTTAGAGTTATTGTTATTATTATTATTACTTGTTTGTAATACTTCAATCAGGTTGCTGAGCTTCTCGATTACACTTTTTTTTCCATTTTAGGTGAAACATATGTTACATTAAAAATCAAGCCTGATAACATGTCACTTAGTATTTTTATACCAACTGTCCACCAGTTCTTTTCTAAGGCTTCAGAGTTGGTTAATTTATACTCTATTTCAGATTTAAGGTAAATAATTACTCCTCCAGTGTGACGGCTAGTTAAATCTACTCTAATAGTTTTATAATTTGGCAGTTCAATTTCCCAGTCTTCGATATTAGCCGTAAGATGGGTCTCAGCTAATCCCAAAATTAACGTATCACTGTGATTAGCTACAAAATCCCTGAGTTCATCAATTTTTTTACACAGACTCTGTATGTTAAAATAAATGATTGGATATATTGAAGTGATATCCTTCGAGTACTTACTATTTACTACATTATTATTAACTACCTATAGGAGTTTCTATTTCTAACTGATTTCTGCCATTATCATTATCATTGTAATTGAGATTATTGTATGTCCCACTCCAGCTCTATTTTTCCGTAACATTTTCGTTTCTGATCTTACACACAACCCCAATCAAAATGTTTGATAGAATTTCGTTGCCTCTAAAATTTAGGTGCAAGCCATCCTTTCCAAGACAATCTTCCCACAGCCAGGTATTTAGATCAATGTAAATGCCCCCCAACTCTTCTACCACCCATTCTATTTTTTCATTAAACATACTTGTTTGCTCACTAAGCAAATCTTTTCTATTTACAAGTCCAGTTATTACAATTTTGGCACCGGGGTGTAATGATTTGATGCTTGACATAAGGCACCAAGTGTCATTGATTGCCTGATTGTTTTTTAACCAACCTTTAGCACTGTTTGTACCCACATGCACTATGGCAATTTTATCATTACTGTGCTGTCCCGTTACATTTCCTTTTTCCTTATCTTTGGTAGAGTTTAGAATTTTAGTAAGCTGGTCCATTCTAATACCTGGGTAGCAGGTGGTGGACCAGCTTTCACATCCTTTATTTTTTATAACCCTTTGAGCATTAAAGATCATAGAGTCACCAATTAGGGTGACGTTATCTTTTAGATTTTCAACATTGTCCAATATCCGAGATTCATGTTCGGCACCATTCTTTTTTTCTGCAAGCACTTTGTTCCAAACATAAGCCGTAATATGGATATTAGAGTCTTTGAACACATTATAAAGCATGTCTTTCACTTGCTTCCACTTCAACATATCCAAACCACATCCAATTTTTAGCATGTCAATGTGAGTAATATTTTTTGAGACACACTGTTTTTTTAAATCTAATGTGCATTTGTAGAGGGATTGCAGACTCGGTTTGTCCCTTTTCGTTCTGCGTTTCGTGACCATGCAGAAAACAGTGTGATTTTCCGTTTGTAGAGCTGCAGTTTCACCGACTCGTTTTCCTTGTTGGATCAAGACGTCTTGACCACCGAACTTCTCTCTAAATATTGCTGCTATGCCACCCGACATCATCATATCTTCACCAACACAGTGTGCAAGAGCGTGCCCTTTCCCGCAATGTTCGAACAGATCACCTCTTATTACCTCGACTACTGCATTCATCGGTGGATTCATTGGTGGCTGCTGCCCCCTCTCGGATGTTCCACAAACGAACCTTCTACCACCTGTTGAACAAGCTTGATTGTTCACACCCCCTTCATCTTCCTTTTTCTCCGTTTGACAAATAATACTGTGCTCTTCAATCTTCAAATCCCACTCTAATAGTTTTCCTTCTATCTTGTTTTCAACGCTATTTTGAAGTAGTGATAGGTCGTTAGAAATTATTTGGTAACTCTGCTATTGTCAGTTCAATGGCCAGGATTTCTGATTCAAGACGTTTAATTTGGCGAAGAATTTCTTTGTTCTCCTCTTCAAGATCCATCTGAATTTGGATAACTTCGTCGGTTTTAGCGCCAATAATTCCCTTCATACCCAAATATATGTTTTCCAAGGCATGCAGTTGGGTTTTGTTTAGCAATCTTCTATCTGACTCCAAACTTTGCAGAGTCTGCATAACTTTAGTTAATAAGTGTTTATTTTCTTTTGCTGCGAGGCAACAACATCGATTCCCTGTCATTTTTCTAACCTTTTTGGATTGATTTATCACGTTCTTCATTTTCTTTTTCTTCTTCTTTTTCTTCGTCTTCTCGACTGATGTAGATTTCATCATTGCCACTATTTTTGCTTCATCCCTTGAAACATCAGCATCCCACTCACCACCACTAACCTCACATATCTCATTGTTATGTACACCGAGGTTGCCAACCACACTATCTATATTTCCTTCATGCGACCCGTATTCATAATTAATAGGGCACAATGTTATAACAAAATAAAATATGTCGAACTGTTAATTACAATTTAAAAAAAACAAAAAAAAACGGGGAATACTAAATATCGTCACTCTATCACAGCAGCCATCTAACTGAAGCCTATCATTTCGTGATTGAAGTGAGTGTTCCACTTAGCGCAATGTTGTAAGTAGCTAAACATTTCAGGAAATTTTTGCAAACTACGATCTCGATGTGTGCGAGAAGTTTGTCATATCTTATCGACAATGGCGTTTCCTTGTGTGCTGCGCTGGTTAGCAGCCTGCAAGACTAGCGGAGTCGTACAAGTCCTTACTCTATAGTACAAGCGTAGCCGTTTCCGCAAATAAAAATCGTTTCACGCGAAGTGATGACAGTGAAGTTGGATGATAAGCGTGATAACTTCTGGTGCTCTTCACTGTCTTTATTCCCTCGGAACGACGTTTCAACTTCTAACCAAACGCGGCAATTTCTGCTATTGGCACGAACGCAAAGCTGATGTTTTTAATGCTAGCCTGCCCCCAGAGAAACAGGTCTATCGGCGTCATGATTTGCCTATCGTAGGGCTTCTGCAGAGAGGCGCGGGCGGCAAGTCGCTTCACGGTGCCCCCAATGCCGCCGCATGGGCCTTTGCCGTGTGAGATGGCAAAGAAATGCCATTCGTCTGTCACGTCGAAGTCTTTCTTGTGATAGCACAGGTTTACAAAATTGCTTCGGTTTTTGTACTGAGCAGACGCGCCATCAGAAAAGTAAATTACGTGGTTCAATTCTGGAATATGTTTTTTGATAAAACTGATAAGATATACTTGAAATGCGTACACAGCCGTGGTATCATTGGTGAGGGAGTCAGAAAACACAACATATAGCTGAGGTGCGCGAGCTCACCATTAACGTTATATTAAATTACAAACGGATGGAGGGTGCACTGATTATTATTCTAATGTAACACCATCTTGCACCACAAACGCATAATTTTCTGCAAAGTCTCCAACGACTATCACTTCCCCTGGCTTCAATGACACCTTTCTTTCTTGCAGAAAAGCAGATAGCTGCTTCGCAATGAAGTCGTGCACTTGAAGATCCCGAAGCTTTTCAATGAAGTCATCGATAAACTCCCCCACCGATGTTGTGGACTCCACTGGTGCATCGGTCACTGGATACCCATTGTTTGTAAGACACCTTCTCCATGTGCGCATCGACAAACGCGCTCTCCAATTTGTCCCGCAGATCGTCATCGCGCTCACGGCAATCGTCGCAATTTCCTAACTTGCAGTCATCCCGCGGCGACTGACAAATTAAACTGTCCAAGCAATCCCGATACGATTTAAGTTCATTTTTGGTCAGAGAACACTTTTTGGTCGATCACGCACACCGTGTTCGTGCCAGGACGCACTGCTTCGGCCGAAGCTCTGCGAACTTTAAAAATCCTACGGTCACATTCGAATGAGCACTTTTAAAACTTTCGTAGAGTTCTCTTTTAATCTTATTAAAATTACGAAAGCTTGTAATTGGCTATTCATTTTATTATTATGTACACAAATTAGCCTCCCAAAAATGTTGCCAATTCCGGGATTTAAAACCGGGCCCCCAACTTTCGCGGCTGGTGCTCTAACCAGCTGAGCTAAACAGGCTATGAAATTTGGGAGAAGTAATTTGCATAAAGGATGAGAATTGAATGTCCCCAGGGGGGTATGGTCCAGAGTCTACGAATACTCATAGTGGCTCTGGTACCGAGTGATGATATACTGCAACCACATTTACATTCAACCTCGAGTACCCTGGACTCGAGTAGACTCTGGACCATACCCCCCTGGGAACATTCAATTCTCATCCTGTATGCAAATTACTTCTCCCAAATTTCATGGCCTGTTTAGCTCAGCTGGTTAGAGCACCAGCCGCAAAAGTTGGGGACCCGGTTTCAAATCCCGGAATGGGCAACATTTTTGGGAGGCTAATTTGTGTACATAATAATAAAATGAATAGCCAATTACGAGCTTTCGTAATTTAAATAAGATAAAAAGAGAATTCAACGCATCCAACGTTAAATTGGAGTTACTCGAGGTTGAATGTAAATGTGGTTGCAGTATAGCATCACGCGGTACCAGAGCCACTATGAGTATTCGTAGACTCGGGACCATACCCACCTGGGGACATTCAATTCTCATCCTGTATGCAAATTACTTCTCCCAAATTTCATGGCCTGTTTAGCTCAGCTGGGTGCGAAGTCTCGAAAATACACGAGAATACTCGTATTACGAAAGTTCTCGTTTCTCAATGTCGTCAACGGTTTTGACAAAACGAATCGGCGAGTCTGGACGAAAACGAAACGATTACGAAGGTTACCATCTCGTTCTCGTTGTTCGTTCGGAAATGCTCGAAAATACTCTTACGAGTCTCATATGACAAAACTTGAGCACAATCAGCCAATGGGAAGAGGTCTTGGCATCCGCCATTAAAATTCCGCGAGATTCCGAATTTATTTAAATCATGACTTATTCTAAGAATATTATCGGGGAGCAGAATTGTTTTAAAACACAGCGATATGCTCTTATAGAATCGTGTATTGGTGAAATAATATATTATAACAATTATACGAGCCAAAATATTAACAGAAATCATCACAAACAGCGTTTGCAAAATACGTATTTTGTGGTTATGTTAGTACCCAGGCAAACTCTAGAAACTCGATGTGACTTAAGACTGGTTTGCAACAAACTTAGCAGTTAACTTAATATCTTACGGAATGCTTACGGTTAAATTATCTTTTTACAATGACATCTTAATTCCTTACGGCAAGCCAATCAAATCGCGTTCAAACACAGTTTGACGCGGTCAAACATTTTTCTTACGTGAAGTCAAAGTTGTTAAGTTTTAAGTTTTTAAGTTGGATGTAGACAAGCTTACGGATGTGCATGCACCAAACATTACTGCTACTGCTAAATCTTACTGCTAAGCTGATTGTAAACCAGCATTTAGACCTAACCTCTCATGAACGGAACACCGTTGCTGCGGAGCGAAGGACTCGTGAAATTTACGTAGGCATCGGCAAGGTACGGAACGGCAAAGCACATGAAATACAGGGGGGGTTTCAATATTTGGTTTATTTTTACGCCAATTTATTTTATTTTAGGACTTCAATGCGCTTCTTCTAGCCGAAGGCGCAGAGTCAAAGTGTCCGAGCGTACTTTTTGACAGCTGCGTAAACCTTATTCACTGGGACACTGGTTGGCGTTATTCGATCTCAAATGATGATATCACAACATATTTCATGATTGCAAACTTTATATTTCTTATATTTCATACCAATAAACGCAATGATTGATACAAATATCCCGAAAATGAAACCCACTTTGTTATTATCAACACGAGTCGACGTCCTTTTTTAAGTTATATAGCGCAAAGTCGTCACGAGAATCGAATCTCGTCCGCTCCGACCCTAGTCAGAGTAGTCGTTCACCATAACACGAGTATATCCGTCACGGTTTCGTCGGGACTCGCAAATCGTCCATTGCCGACGAGAATAATCGTAATCGAGAATTCTCGTGCGTCGAGACTTCGCTCCCCGGGTTAGAGCACCAGCCGCGAAAGTTGGGGACCCGGGTTCAAAACCCGGAATGGGCAACATTTTTGGGAGGCTAATTTGTGTACATAATAATAAAATGTAGAGCCAATTACTAGCTTTCGTAATTTAAATAAGACTAGCTGTATGGGCCCGTGATACGCACGTATAGTGCACTGCATGTGAGGGCATGTTAGTACTTTCCAGTTCATGGCTCTAAATATTTATTGTTTATTAAAATTAATATTTATTAAAACTCTTTGCTAATATCTGTGGTGAAGACCAAAATCGCCACTCGTCCACAAAGTGAAATGTTTTTCACTGAAAGAACCCGATAAAATTACCGGAACAAACTCACAATCACCAAGAACATGAAGAAAATGTTAAGATCATTCAGTGTTAAGCTCAAGCTAAAGGATGATGCCCTTTCCTTCGACGCTAGTACCCAATGCCCTGCGGGCATACCCGGTAGCCAGGTTATAACTAAAATATGGCCCTAGTCCATAACCTAGGTTCTAGGACTTGGGACCAAAACGTTACAACATTTTGTTGCTCGTAAATCATAATGTCATTATCCTAATCCAGCTTGCCGGAAGGAAACGTTTAGTTTAATTTGCAAAGTTGCATTTGAAAATGTCCAACGCCAAAAGGTGTAGCAAATGTCAAAACTCATATTTCAAAACAAATTTCATAAATCAATTAAATTTCTTTTGATATTATCCAAAAGTATTATAATGCACAAATAAATATTTATATATACGTCAATTTTCGTTTGTTAAAAACGTAATTTATAGCATCAATTACCTAGATCAGGCAAGACTGCGCAAAACTTTTTTTGCTGACTACACAAAAATAGTGTATTGAACATTTTAGAAGCTACACGGTATTATAATTCCGCCTGAAATTTGTCCGCAATCAATTCCTTACATTTTATGCAAATCAAAATCTTTTATAAGTGTTTCTAGTCGGTTTTGAATGTTTTTCTAGGGAGTTTTGCTTTCTGTACCCGATGACGTGTAAATAGCTACATTCACTGCGTAAAAGATAAATTCATGGATCCATTCACCTTGCTGCGGTATGAAAACAAAACAAAAGAATTCATCTCTCACTCTGAGTGCCAAATCATTTCAATTCCACGTAATATGATCGCAAATAGGAGCGTTTTCACAAAATTTCTTCAATAACTTCATAATGCATGCGATAATAGTCACCTAGACGAAGCGGATCAGTAAAAAGGTAAGATTTGAACGATTTAAAAATCGAGCTGGGCTGCAAGGTTCTACTCAATCATGCCAGCCAAATGCAATCAGTTTTTTCAATATGTCACCTAAAAAACACTTTCAAATCGATGTAAGAATGTCGGCTCTGGATGTAAACCAATATTTTGAACATTTATAAACCATTCCCAGCGTTTTTAGCCGATTTTCGCGATTTCTATCAAGAGTTAAACTCGGTGAAACTTAGTCCCCAGCCAGCCAGCCAGCCAGACAGCACAGACTAAAAAGTTGAACATTGCCATTTTAACGGTTTTATATTAGGTTAATTAAAAGAGAATTCAATGCATCCAACGTTAAATTGGAGTTACTCGAGGTTGAATGTAAATGTGGTTGCAGTATAGCATCACGCGGTACCAGAGCCACTATGAGTATTCGTAGACTCTGGACCATACCCCCCTGGGGACATTCAATTCTCATCCTGTATGCAAATTACTTCTCCCAAATTTTATGGCCTGTATAGCTCAGCTGGTTAGAACACCAGCCGCGAAAGTTGGGGACCCGGGTTCAAATCCCGGAATGGGCAACATTTTTGGGCGACTTATTGTGTACATAATAATAAAATGAGTAACGAATTACGAGCTTTCGTAATTGAAATAAGATTAAAAGAGAATTCAACGCATCTAACGTTAAATTGGAGTTACTCGAGGTTGAATGTAAATGTGATTGCAGTATAGCATCACGCGGTACCAGAGCCACTATGAGTATTCGAAGACTCTGGACCATACCCCCCTGGGGACATTCAATTCTCATCCTGTATGCAAATTACTTCCCCCAAATTACATGGCCTGTTTTGCTCAGCTGGTTAGAGCACCAGCCGCGGAAGTTGGGGACCCGGGTTCAAATCCCGGAATGGGCAACATTTTTGGGAGGCTTATTTGTTTACATAATAATAAAATTTCGTAGAGTTCTCTAAGGTTGCTCAGAACTTATAATTTTTGTTTGTGAACGCGGCGGCCGTCCTCCATAATTGACAAGAAATCTTACCGTCCCGGCATAACTCTACTATTCTCATCGAGTTTATAAAACCATACGCACTAATTTTACTGTTTCTGCGTGCAACGTTTTCCCTGCCCTTTGATGCGAAGTGGCTAAGATTCCCTGACCTCTAACCAAGTCCTTGGCTTTGCACACCAAGTACCGGGAACACGCGCATTGTTTTGCGAATACTCTAGCTTTTTGGCAGCACTGACATAACTGTCACACGCTCACTTTTGGCACACGTAGCAAACTTTTCTTCTAATTGTGAGAAAAATTCATCGTGCCCTGCATCACTGTTGTCTTCGTCATCGCTGGAAGAGTCCCCTGTTTCATCAGGACCATCTACCTCTCGAGATGTGGACGGTTTGTCTAGTTTCAACTTCAATTTTAATGCTTTTGAAGCCTCTTGATATTTTTTAGTAGTGTAGTGTTTTCCTTTCAGCTTTCGTTGTTTAAGTGGCGACACTCCCAGGCACCCCTTCCGCGTCGATGAAATAACGAATCGGGTTGTTGTTCTTCATGGTGGACACGCCGTCCATGTGTCCACCGTCGCATTGACGTTACATTTCTTTAACTCTGTTGGCAAACGTTTCCGACAAGCATTGTACAACTTTTGACCGGGTATAAAGTCCACTACATTCTGGTATAAGTTTCGGCAGTTTAAACTGATCACTCTTAATTCACGCGATTTTTTCACCAAATGACCATCGAAAGGATTACAACATGTTTTATTACTGATCGCAAATTGGTGAAGAAATGTACGTTCATGCTGTAAACACACGTTATCGACAACACCACACTTCGAACGAATTGATTGTAAAAGACTGCTTTCACAATAGAATTCGGCAATTGCCTTGAAAGGTTGACTAGAGCAAACTTGCCCAAGAAATAAACCAATTAAACACATTTTGATTTCAATAATGAGATAGAGTTATAATAATATCTGGCAAAGTCCGCGCTTAACGACCGACCGACCGACCGACCGACCGACCGACCGGGCATCCGCATGCACTCGGCACGAAATTTTGACAGCAACTGCTGCTTGATGTAGCAGCAAGGGACGATATGATAATATTGCCCCCATGCACGGTTAGGAAAACATCTGGTTTTGGTACATTTTTGTGCATTCTCTGTAACTCTTAGCTAGACGATAGTACCGCTAGATTTTATCACCAGCACGTGTGTGCTAAACACATGGTAAACGCTGCACACCCAATTACTGACGCGCCAGCTGTAATCTTTGCCGCGAACAGGTAGCGCCCACGAAAGGGTATGCGCCCTTTGTACAGTACAGCCAAACCCGCGACAGCTCGTCATTTCAGCGGCTAGGTTAATTTGTTAGTTTTTAGCACGTACAGGTGATAACTTTTCTTGTTATCTCGCAGACCGATAGACATTCCGATCTCGCACGGACTTAGGATTTGGTGGGGGGGTAGTTTCTGTCAAAACCATGGAATAAATAGACAGAAATATAGTTATACCATGTGTCAAAACAAACTAGCCGTGGTACACTCCATTCAATTACGAAATGTACAATAAAATCCAATGCTTTTGTATGCGATTTCAACTTTGGGAATTATTTTCTAAAACACTAGCCAAATGCCCGTCCTAAAAATTGGTACTAGTATATAAACATGTATCGAATACATTTCCTGAAATTTTCAACTTATTACAACATTGAGCAAAGTGGTACACCCACTTCAATTAGGAAATGTACCATACAATCCAATGCTTTTGTATGCAATTTCAACTTTAGGAATTAATTCCTACAAAACAACCCGAATACCCATCCTAAAAATTGGTACTAGTATAAATGCATCTATAGACAACATTTCCTGAAAATTTCAGCTAATTCAGAGAACGCAGTTTTTTGCTATAGACATTGCTAAAAACATAGGTGTATAAAGAGAAATCGTTTTTCTGAATGAATAGTATACAAGTTTTAAGCATTTTTGTAGTGCAGTTTTTTATGCACTTTTCAATGCTTTAAACCAGAGTTCTGTAACTTTATTGGTTCTTGAGATATTGA
Source organism: Nemoura dubitans (assembly GCA_921293005.1). NCBI lineage: Eukaryota > Metazoa > Arthropoda > Insecta > Plecoptera > Nemouridae > Nemoura > Nemoura dubitans. Next base: position 21,880,279 of record OV121077.1, read on the forward strand.
CGGAAATATGTGATAGTGCGCGCGCGGTCCGCTAAACGAGCGAAACTTCCCACACCAGTGGGCCTAAAATTTTCAAAAAAACAGTTTTTTACTCCTCTTGAGTAGCACAACGAACACTGAAACTTTGAACCAGATCCGATATGTGAAGGTCAATTTTTTTCGCGAGGTGTGATGGTTTGATGCGTTTCGTCCCATATATCAAGGTTTGTGTAAGCCCTTGGGCTTAGAACCTAGGTAAATAGTTGCACCAAATTCGCACAAAAACCACGCCATCTCACGCCTGCACAGACTTGTAGACGACCTTACCCCCATGACGTCACGACGCCATCTCACGCCTGCACAGACTTGTAGACGACCTAACCCCCCTGACGTCACGACGCCATCTCACGCCTGCACAGACTTGTAGACGACCTAGCCCCCCTGACGTCACGATGCCATCTTACGCCTGCACAGACTTGTAGACGACCTAACCCCCATGACGTCACGACGCCATCTCACGCCTGCACATACTTGTAGACGACCTAACCCCCCTGACGTCACGACGCCATCTCACGCCTGCACAGACTTGTAGACGACCTAACCCCCACGACGTCACGATGCCATCTCACGCCTGCACAGACTTGTAGACGACCTAACCCCCATGACGTCACGATGCCATCTCACGCCTGCACAGATTTGTAGACGACCTAACCTCCATGACGTCACGATGCCATCTCACGCCTGCACAGACTTGTAGACGACCTAACCCCCATGACGTCACGACGCCTGCACAGGGTGGCTTCCGCGACTTCGCCCATGCGCTACGCAAGCACGCCGAGCAGGCTGCGCACGAGGCAGCGACCTCATCGATGACGTCATCGACGAGTGCGCCGGGCGCGCGGCGCAGACAGAGCTTCCTGGAGGCGGCGCTGGAGGGTGGTGGGGCTAAATGGGGTGGGACCAAATCAAACGGTACGTGCTTAGGTACATCGAGTGAATTAGCAGCATGGCCCCGTGCTACGCTCCTGGAGTTGTCAGGTCGTAAGTGATGGGGACATCAAGCTAGAAGTATACTTGTGTTCAAGTCTCTTTTCTGGCAGCTCGCAATCTTTTGAAACCTAGGAGTCCTGTATGAATCTAGTTTGGTTCATTTTAGAGTGATGAGGTCAACAAAAGGACTACTTCTGCTCCTCATTTCTTGTGAGGGAACTTAACTAAGCGTTGTCTCAATTGCGCTGTTAAATAAGGTTTTAAACAGTGGCGTGCTGACAATGTATAAGGTGGCGCGATCCGTGCCACAGCAAATGGGGGTGGATAGGTGGATGGTCAGTAAGATGCTTGGTCCCCAGAAGGGGACCCAGGAGCTTGCAGGTGTTGGAGGGTAAGATGATAGCCAGAATCTATTGCCCTTATGCAGCTACTTACAAGGGATAGCGATAAGGATAGCAATAGGAGTAGATTACAAGGGTGCCGTCCTCGATCGCCCAAGCATTTAATGCCCAAACCCTTTTTGTTCACTTAATGCCCAAACTCCTACCTGCATGGCAAGCCCATGCTACCCGATGCAGTTCAAATCTCGGCGAGCTGGTAGGGGGCGGGACACCGAGGCTCGAACTGTAACCACCTGAAGAACATTGGGTCCCTTGATTATAATTGACCTTGTGCCATGGCCTGGTAGACGAAGCTATGACTGTAACCAATAGGTCCGGCAGAAGCTGGCAGAAACGTAATATTGGCTTACAACTGCAAAAATTGAGCGAGAGGAAATAACTGGAGCTGGAGAAAGGCAACACAGAAATAGAAAGGCTGGATTCTGATGAAATTATAGAATGTGTTTAAATGTGTATTATTGAAATGGTTAATTTATTTACATAAATACTGCTGGTTAATTGTGTTTGAGCTGGTGACCAGCAGCCCTCAAGAAGTTTGGCAGTAAAATGACGTGGTTGCTGGAGGTTTATTAAATTACGGTTTAATCTATGATATATAAGTTTTTGCTTTGGCGGTGGGTTCCCGTCCGCCAAATGGACGGAGTTGGCGGGAGATCAGCGATGCCCGCCCGTCAACTGCGTCGTCGCTAAGACTTGTGCAAAGTGAGGCGATTGTCGGCTTTGGCGGGCAGGAACGGCTGCCTGGCCGGGAAGTAGATGTGTGTGTTGAGGTGAATTCGACCAAGTCAAATAACATGGGCTCTTATGGGACTACGAAACGACAGTCATAAAGCATTGGGCTTATCCGGACATATGCATTTCGGAGGCTGCCGGTGTGGTGAGCTGCCTGACCGGGACGGCGTTGATATGCCCGCGTCTGGGACTAGGTGGGGCACGTGGGCAGACATTTTGCAGCGAAGATTTGCGCCGGGCAACGGCTGGCCGGCGACAACAATTTCCTTTCCCGGGAGAGCGCGGGTGGATCCCATCAGGTAGCATGGGCTTGCCATGCAGGTAGGAGTTTGGGCATTAAGTGAACGAAAAGGGTTTGGGCGTTAAATGCTTGGGCGATCGAGGACGACACCGATTACAAGTAAGCTAGTTGAGACAGAAATCATGCTGTGGATCACTAGCGTGTAAATTTGGCGATATAAATTTAGCAAACTCTGTTAATTAATTCACTAGGCCCTTATGTATGTGACTCTAGGCACCTTTGAACTAGAAATGCAAGTTTTTAAATGTTAATCAGCCCGGCCCGGCCCGGCCCCGAAAAGTCTGGGTCGGACCCGGCCCTGCCGAGGGGCTAGATTTTTTTGAGGCCCGACCCGGCCCGACTTTTTCCCGGAAATTTTAGTCGGCCCGACGGGCCCGAAAAAGACCGAATAATCCCGAAAGCTCGAAAAGCACACTCTCAAAATACTTCACATGGACATATGTGATAGTGACATGAAATCATGGCAATGATTGTAATCAAATATGTCGTGGTAGCTTCCCATGGCGTCCTGGGAATGATTCACTTGGTTCTCGGCTGCCATTGCAGGAGCCTGCCACCTACGGGAATTTGAGGTTAGGATGCCCCGAGGAGGTTTTGGACCTTTCATTGGGATGGTTAGCAAGTTTGGGAGCCGATTATGTAGAGTTTCCGCTGGATTGCTCTAGTTACCGATATCACTGCCCGATACGTCTCGCAGCCTAGTGCCTATATATACCCTAAACATCCGTGTTCAATGGGCCACATGGCATGCGCTCATGGGAATCATTGCCATGGCGGCGTGGATGGCGATTTTAAAATGGATTGATTAACATGCCAATTACTAAAGATCACATCGAGTCGCTCAAGATAATGCATTCACATACAGGCCATGTGAATAAATCCGAGAGTGCACGATAGCCCTAAAAGCCCGAAAGCCCGAAAGAGCTCGAAAGAGCCCGCGAAAGACCGAAAAAGCCAGAAAAAGCCCGAAAGCTCGTAAGGGCTCAAAACTGCCAGAAAAAGCGCGGATTGCGTAAAAGAGCTTGAAAAAAGGTTGAAAGAGTCATCGAAAGGAAAGTTTCAACAACTCTGTTAACTCAACGCATACTTTTTGTCCAAAATCCTTATTAACATAGCTTTTTGATCAGCCAGATAAAATATCGTCATTTGATATCTTCAAATATTGTCATGTATTATAATGATATTATCACAATATGGGCATTGATCGATTCAATGAATAAGCGTGTATGAGGTTTGAACACCGGTACCTACCACCAATGGGATTCATGGAATGAGGCAGGAGGGGATAGCTTCCTTGAGAGTGAAACTCGGCTCTTCTTCTAAACCAGTCAAAATGAGATAAGGTGCAGAGTTCCAAGAGTTCCATAGATCCAAGATGGCGGATCCGACTGCGTGGTGTAAAGAGTCGCTCCAAGAAAAATAGGATATTATAAGTGAATTAGGTGTGCCAGAGTTGCGAGAGTGCGAGAAGCTGGGATTAGTGAGAACGGGGAAGAAGGAAGATGTACTTGAGCGTCTAAAGACCGCAATTGAAGAAGAATTGGGGAAAACTGCAGACTCGCAGCAAAAGGGGTGTGGCGGTAAGCAAGGCACAGACGTCATTGCGTCCCTGAAAGCATGTATCAAAGAAAGAGAAAAAACAATTAGAATGCAGGACAAAACAATCGCCAATTTAGAGGAAATTAACCAGCTCTTAAAGTATAACGAACGTTAATCGAGTTAAACAACAAGTTATTGAAACTTTGAAAATATATTCTACAACGCATGCAAGAAATAAAAAAAATTTAAAATTGTACCTTTACCGTACGGTTTCTAAGTTATTAAATGAAATAAAATGCTATTTTTCCCATAAGCTAGCATGGCGGCTCCTCAAATTCACATTGGTTTTTAGGCTAAAGTTAGCACATCGTTTCGAAAATAAACAACAAAAATCTGAATAATCGGTCGTTTGCGAGCTTGATCTTTAAGAATTCTAATAATTTCATAATAATACTAAGTCACCGTTTATTTGCTGAGATATTGCACAATTAAAACTTCAATGTGCGAAAGAGAAGAAGTGTTGATGAACTTCTAACCGGACGTCTGACAACACTGCGGCATGTCAACATTCAGCTGGGGCTGGCTGGGCTAGCCTAAGGTTGCTGATCGTGGGTATTCCTAACGTATTTCGCTATGAAATATGAATCAAATTATTTTTTAGATCTGACTGCAGTCGATTCTCAAAAGTGTTTTTGATAGAACGACAGAGAACATACGAAAATACTGCCCTGTTGCCGCTATTACTCCTGTGTGTTATAATGTTGGCAATGGTAAAATATTTATATATTTTTACTATATTTTTGTCTTTCCAGCTATAATTGTCCCAGATTATGTTCAGTATTCAATATAAAAAGCTCAAATAACACCATTCCAGAGGCTGTTGATCTTAAATTAACCAGATTAGAATATATCTTTCAAATACTGTTTTTAAGTTGGCAGTGGCTGTCAAAACAAATGTTTACATAATTTGTACAACAAAAATCTTATAAAAATATTTTTACATACTTAAAAGTCAAGTAATATGTGTGGGAAATAGATTAAGCTACTAATGATGCCACGCGTTATTTTATATTTCATTTTGTTCATTCGTACTGGGAAATATTTTCCATAACATTTCACATACTTGACTCCAGAGTGTTATCGTTTGTTGTACTTTAAAGGAGAAGATCATATTTATAGAGGAAAAGAAAATAACCACGGAATTACGTATCCCATACAGTACAGTGACAACTGGCAGAACTGGCCACCAGAGTGCAGCACGTTCAAGCGTAGAAAAAATGGCGAATCATTTTGAATCACCGAAGAGGTTCATAAAGGATAATGGTAACGCGAGACAAAAGACTCCTACCAAAGAAGCAATGAAACCAAAGACGCACGATACCAAAGAAAACAAGACTGAAGAAAGCAAGACTGAAGAAGGCAAGACTGAAGAAGGCAAGACGGAAGAGAATAAGACTAAAGAGAGTAAGACTGAAGGCAGGTGAATTAGCAAGCACGCAGAAATGAGAGACACCAGGGACGAAAATTACAGAAAACTCCTGACTCGAAAGAAAATCTTCAACGAAAAGGTCAATATGGAAGTGCCAGTCCAAGAACCAAAATACAAACAAGAACAAGTGAAGGTGCTAGGCGACTCAATGTTACGCAGATCAGAAGAGCTCTGCAAAAGAGAAGGCTGTGACGTGACAGTGTTCCCTGGAATACGCGTAAGTAAACTCGCAAACCAGCTTATGAAAACTGAAAGTGAGAATGAACCTGAGGTCGTTGTCATTCACGTCGGGACCAACAACATCAAAAGACGATCAAAGGTGCACATGGTGACCGAGATCGATGACCTCATAGATGTAGGAAAGGGAAAGTGGCCTTGGCGGTTTGGTATATCGGGACGACGTTTATGATACCACCAATTGACAAACTAAATGATGGAGTGCAGTGGCTCTGCGAAGAACGTGGCCTCGTGTACTACGACCCGAACTCGAGGATCACGCAGCGGGAGAAGGCGAAAGACGGACTGCATCTAAATAATCGAGGTGGACTTCTCCTAGGGCAGCACTTGATGGAGAAGATCGAACAGGCGCTGACCGGTGAAGAGTGCAGAACGAGCTAGCAATCAGCGAGTCGAACCAAGTGTAAAGCATATACAGCAGAAGATAAAGAGAAAACAAATAAAGAAAATGACGTTGCAGCTCGAAAAGAAAAATAAAAAATAGAAGAAGTCGACAAGATCTTTTGTACAAATATCCAATGCTTGAGAAACAAAATTGATCAACTGGAAGTGGAAATGACAGTTTTTAGTCCGCTCATTATTTGTTTGACAGAGCACTGGCTAAAGGCTGATGAAATTGAAAGTGCATGTATAGAAGGTTATAAACCGGTCAGTGCTTATTGCAGGGATACTGCAAAAAATGGGGGTGTACTCATCTATGCAAGAACACAAGTAAGTGCAATGACATATACTGATGTGAGTTGAGTTGATTAAATATCGAAAAACACTTTGAATCGGCGGTAATAATGGTGGAAAATAGAGGGATAAAGACCATTGTAGGTGCTATATACAGATCGCCGGTAGGAGATATTAAAATATTTCTTGATCGACTAAACAGGCTCATGTCGGTACTATGTAAAAGAGACGAAGGTATAGTAATTACTGGAGATTTCAACACCAATTTTATGACTGATAATAGCTATGCAAACACCATCGTTGGCCTTTTTAAATCATATGGCCTTTTAATGACAGTGCAAGAGCTAACACGGAAGAGTAAAGGATCGGCTACCTTCATCGACAATATTTTCACTAATCTGTATCGCGATGCGGACTTGACGGTAAAAAGCACAGTAACAGACCTTGGCCTTGCCGACCACGGCAGCATTGTATTTTGCCTTGGGGGAAATAAGCAGTCTGACACATCCAATGACTATATTATTAAAAGAACATATAAGGAAAATCAAATCAAATCATTTACACAGGCTATGAGAGAAACAAACTGGGCATCGGTAACAAGCAAAGACACAGTAGATGATAAGTACGACGAGTTTATTACAATTTTCACTGGGCAACTTAATAAATCATTTCCACTCACCAAAATGAAGAATCGAAGAAAAAGGAGAAATGGTAAGAAATCGTGGTATGCAAATGAAATTAAAGAAATTGCCATCGAAATAAGAGACTAGAAAGTAAACAATTTACGGCACAAAATGAAGATGCAACCGTAAAACTCACACAATTAAGAAGAAAGTACAGAGGGGCACTAAGAAATACCAAGAAAATGCAAAATGAAGAAAAAATCTGCATGGCGAAGGATAAAGGGAAAGCGTCGTAGAAACTGGTTGAAGAAAATAGAAACAACAAGAAAGAAAGAAATATCGAAGGCTCCTTAGTACTAGAAATTGATGGGAAACTTGAAGAATCTCCTGAAGAAAATGCCAACCACTTCAACAACTATTTTGCAAGCGTAGTGAACTTGGAAGAGAAGAAAATAAATCCCAGTGAAGAAGTGAAAGATTCAAAATCAACATTAACTACAACAAGGGTGCATACAGGGAAGACGATTTTCCTCAACCCTATCGGGACAGAAGAATTTCTTAATATAACAGACGAGGTGTGCTCAAAAATGTCAGCAGGATACGATGGAATACCGTGCGCGATCAACAAAAAGGTGTCAACTTACATCGCCGAACCAATGAAGAATATAATTAACGCGTCGTTTGATGAAGGATTTTTCCCCACCGCATTGAAAAGGTCAGTAATCAAGCCACTGCTCAAGAAAGGAGAAAAAACTGAAATAAAAAACTATAGACCAATAAGCATACAAAGTGGATTTTCTAAAATCATTGAAAAAGCTTTGTGTCGAAGACTGACGTTCTTTCTCGAAAAAAACAAGCTACTAGCAGAGTGATAGATGGATATAGGGTGGGCAAATCTACTCAAACTGCCCTAGCTTCCTTCGTAAATGAAATAACTAATGCAAAGCATATTGCATGCTGTTGCAACTATGCAAAGTGAATCAATTGGCATTTTTTACGACTACTCGAAGGCTTTCGATAGTGTAAACCATGATCCCTCACCAAAAACTAAACGAGTTCGCTTCAAAAAAAGCTTGACGTCATTCCCAATTGCACAAAACGAACCCATTGAAAACATTCAGCTTAAAAAGGATTTGAAATAAAAACAATACGTCCACCCCACCCCCTTTCCCCCCACCGTCGTCGTCGTGGGTGGCTGTCGCACATGTTAGTCTTAAAATAAGTTTATGAGACCAGTGCCCAACACAGTCTTCTATTTGACTAAACGTCTGAGTGACCAAAACACAAGTGGATTATTTAGCTACTTCTAGAATTCAATTGTCTTATTTAGAATGGACTAGTATATATTAAATTTTTCAAATAGCAATACATAACGGCATAATCATGATTAAAGAGTTAATCTGACTGAAGATGACATCTGGTATGGTCTATACTTAAACCATGGACCTGTATGCCTACAACCCCTTGCTTTAACGTTGCATAGGATACATACAGCGCGGAGCTAGTGGCGTATCCCGGCTAACAATGGTCGAAGGAGTAAAGCTGTTTTTATATTTGCGAAACATCTACTATGCTGGTTACACCTAGCCTTTTAATAGTTCCCCGCTCCAAGTACTATCACTCTCAATTTTGGCTTGTACACGAGCGTTCTTTGAAAACCCTGATAACATCTACAACTATACCTCCAGTAACAATGTAACGTACGGCCGTTCACAATTGATGGAACACATGCTAGTCTCAGAGTCAATTTATGAGAATCAACAGCTAAAAGAAAAGTAACCTTCAGCAACAACATCTACCTTCAGTAATAGTATTAAAATTATTTGGCATTGGTGCGACTTATTCTTCGTACATTTTTGAAAATAAAAAATATACAACAGACTATAAATTGTTTTCTTGGCTTCATCCACCCACGACGACGACGGTGGGGGGAAAGGAGGGTGGGGTAGACGTCTTGTTTTTATTTCAAATCCTTTTTAAGCTGAATGTTTTCAATGGGTTCGTTTGTGCAATTGGGAAAGACGTCAAGCTTTTTTGAAGCGAACTCGTTTCGTTTTTGGTGAGGGAATTTCATTTATTTTGTAAGCGAAGCCACCTACCGAACCCCTACAATTGAAAACAATCTGCCATGACGCATAATAAAGCTCTTCAAATACTTTAGGGGACAGAGGTGGCCATGAGTGTTCCTTAACCCAGCGGAATGTTGCTTAACATTGGTAGTCTCAGAGAACTGTCGTTTCCAACACGCTAAACCGTTCGGTCTTTAGCTTGGTTGAATGCAAGTGATACAAATATCACTGATCACCGGCAGCATTGCAACCATGGATTACAGTGATGAGCCCCCCCCCCCCCATCACTTGCCACCCTCCACGCCCCATCCGTGGACCCCACTGAATATTCAAGGTTAAGAACGTTGGAACCGAGAAATATGGATGATAGCGGATCGTGATAGGAAGTCAGAAGTAACCCCATGTGTGCATGGGATTTACGACGAATACCAGCCTTTATAGTCTACATGCGATGCCAATAATTTTATGACCCTAAGTGCAAACGCGAGCAACAATTTACCTACCGCCAATAATCATTGTACATATTATCAGGTATCCGGATGTAGGTATGTAGGATAACTAATAATAGACGACAGTAAACCTGCAAACAGGTAAACGAGTAAGTAAAGTGATTGGTGCTATAATTGCGAGGGCAATGAAAGTAGAAGGTATATTACGCTATATGAATAGGAAGGCGATGAATGATAATTACCTGAAGCTCAATATTTGGCAAACAGAAAGAAATATGTATTACAATTATTATTTACTCCAGGCTGCCAACGACCATGAGCAGACCAAGAAACAAAACGAGGCGCGAGTCTTCTGTCACACTCTTGTAGTTTGATTCTTCAACTTCAAAAGATACATACATAAAAATATAAATTCTTTGACCAATAATTTTGGACATCATTTATGATTTAAAATATTGCACATGTATTCAAACATAGATATGTACATGAACTATTGTGTCGACCGATTATTTGACCGCAAGTAATTTCGTCGCGGGACAGGCTAGTCAACGCTCGAAACTGTGGTGGCGGCTCAGCTGACTCGGCAACAGTCAATAGTGTCCCCCCAGAGGAGTTTGCCCCGATGTAGATTAGGTTTTGAGTTGACGCACGATTCGAGCCGGTGACTTGGACGACTTGTTAATTGGGTATAATCCCGTGTTCGCGAGTAAGGCGTGCCTTTTTTGGAGCCGTTATTTTTGTTACACCTTCGCTTCCAGCTCGAAGCTTCCAGTCACTTGTCTGCGAACAGAGGAGAAAATAAATTGTTACGTTCATTCGATATAAGTGAGCATGATATTCGATTTCAACAACTTACTAAAGAGCGCGACTGCCACGTCGCCCGTTAGCATGGGGTGATGAGCTTTCATGAATTTCAAATTCTCCGCTGCCGGCGGTGATTTTAGTGCACCGGCATTTGTTCGTTTAAATATCCAGCGAAAAATGTTATTTTCAGTGCCAATACCACACAATCACTATCGTATAGATAAGAGGTAGATCTGGTTCACGACAGGGCTGCACTGAGCAGGATCTAATAAATGGAACATTCAGCGTTGCGGGTTTGAGCGCTAGTCAGCGTGAACAGCTTTCACACTGCAAATTGTTATATACAAGTCAGTAAAATTTGTGGACTGTAACAATCAACTCCAAGAACTCTCACTAAACGTATAAACATGAAATAATATTGTCTAGCCTACAGACCACGCGATCGAGGCCCCTGGGGACATTTAATCCGTCCTGGTCTAAGAAACGCAATTATATTATGGGTTTTAATTTACTTCCCTGTAGGTAACACCGATACTGCAACATTACATCGTAGCAAAGTACGTAAATATTATTAAAGTTATTGTAACGAGGCACGATGGTGTACTTACATCTACAAAAGACTCGCGTCTCGTCTTTTTCGATGTCCGGTCCATGTCGCAGGCAGTCTGGAGCTAAATGCGCTGAACTTGAACACTCTCGCATGTACGAGGTTCATAATTAATTAGCTTCCTTATAGAGGGCCACATTCTGTGTGTGGCGGTAAAATGAGTGCGCACTCTACGGGAATGAACGGATACTATCAATGCAATGTCGTTTCACTCACGTGGTACAAAAAAAAATACACTTGCAAAAAAACACCAATAAAAACAATTGTTTCCCCACAATTTCCAAATAATAAAGTGAAAATTAAGGTAAAGGCTTTTACAAATAAAGAAAGACGTGCACCAGCGAATCTCATAAAAAAAAACAGGTGCCACCCGTTCCGATCGGTGTCTCCCCGCGTGTAACGCACAGACACATTGCACTAGGCTACAGTGATGAGATTACATGCATTTGCTCTTTACATATTATGTACTACCAATACAAAGCATCCCGAGAAGGAGAAAAAAGTTGCTATTGTGGGAATTGTGCGATTGCAACTTTTCGACCATGTGGCGAATTGATTTAACGAAAATACGACGGAAACGCTAAATGTATGTCACAAATTTACCATTTTAAACATCAATAATTTCTTTAAGATTGGTTTCAAGTCGCTACGACGTTTGCTTAAAAAGATTTTTTTTTCAAATATGTATTCGAGCCAATGTATTCATGTAAACCTTTCTTGCGTCGCCCAAATCCTCGATTCGGTCAAGACGTCAATTGGAGTTGACGTGCAACCCCCCGGAATTTGGTGTTGTAACTACAGGTATTGGGCAATAATATTCTATTCCATTATAAATGCCCGTATTTTGACAGATCCGTATAGGCTTCTTGCAACACTTGGTCGGAAACTGAAAAGAAAAACACAGTGACACACAAAAGCACCTACACACTTTATTACAATAAACACTAGAAACCTAGCTAATTCAATTCAGTGACGACGCCAGGAATTTTTCCTGGGGGCGGCCAAGCCCAGCAAACACAACTTGGGAATCATAAAATAGGATAATCAGTCATTTTTATTTGCGATTGCGATTGCGATTGCGATTGCTATTGCTATTGCGATTGTCACTGACACTGACACTGTCACTGTCACTGTCACTGTCACTGTCACTGTCACTGTCACTGTCACTGTCACTGTCACTGTCACTGTCACTGTCACTGTCACTGTCATTGTCACTGTCACTGTCACTGTCACTGTCACTGTCACTGTCACTGTCACTGTCACTGTCACTGTCACTGTCACTGTCACTGTCACTGTCACTGTCACTGTCACTGTCACTGTCACTGTCACTGTCACTGTCACTGTCACTGTCACTGTCACTGTCACTGTCACTGTCACTGTCACTGTCACTGTCACTGTCACTGTCACTGTCACTGTCACTGTCACTGTCACTGTCACTGTCACTGTCACTGTCTCTGTCTCTGTCTCTGTCTCTGTCTCTGTCACTGTCACTGTCACTGTCATGCATTGCCTTGCTATCCTATGCCATGTAGAAGCAGGTCAAAGACCCGACAATTATAAGTTCCTCATCATTATCTTAGGGTCCCCTTCGGGGACCCAACGTCGTTTCTAGCAGCAGTGGGTCCTAAAAGAATATGAAAATCCACTCTCCTTCTTGACGTGAAATGGGGTTTAATGGCGTTTACAGGTGGTCGAGAGGCAATCAAAAATGGCGGCCAATTCTTGGCGCTGACGGAGCGCGAAGTGAGGGAGGAAGTGTTCACGATGGCGGCGGCGGGGATGGACACCACGGCGCAGACCATGGCCTACGCCCTCATCCTGCTGGGCATGCATCCGGACTGCCAGGACGAGGTGCGACATTCCCTAGCGTAGCCACGACATCATTGGAGTGGACAATCTGGGTGACTTGCGGGGTGAGGGCTTTCGCAAAGCTTGGCAAGCTTTCACGTAGGCACGTCAACTTTGGAGTGGACAATTGTTGCAGGTGTATGCCGAGCAGAGGGTGTTGTTCGGTTCGTCCCTTCGGCCAGCCACGGCTGAAGACCTGCCCAAGATGGCGGCCCTCGAGCGCGTTGTCAAGGAGACGCTTCGGCTGTTTCCGCCAGCCACGTTCCTCCCTCGGGACATTCCGGAAGACCTGACGCTGCCCAGCGGGCACTTGTTGCCTAGAGGTGGGTTGTCTAGCCTAGTGAGCCTATATAGGGCTAGAGAGTGGCCATCTCTGCGTATGGGCGCCATGTTTTTACCAACGTCAACTATTCAACAGCCCTTTCAGCAGTAGTTGATACGTTACGAACTTACCTCACCATGTACATAATACGTAGATATGCAAAGGAATATGAGAAACTCATAAAGACAACTGCCACGTGCCTCGTGATCAACTTGGTATAAACATGTCGTCCGTTTAGCATAGGATTTGAACAGCCAATAGAAAAGTGTTATCGTTTTGGCCACTCTCTAACCCTATAGAGGCCTACGGAAACTTATTCGACAGAGCGATTTGTCACAATATGGTCAGAGCTCTCCGAGTTGCGGACGTTTTCGAACGCAAACTTTACAGTCGACCGCGGAAATTCGAAAATGGCCAACAAAGAACTAGCTGAACTTTTTTTAATCTTATTTAAATTACGAAAGCTCGTAATTGGCTATTCATTTTTATTATTATGTACACAAATTAGCCTTCCAAAAATGTTGCCCATTCCGGGATTTGAACCCGGAACTTTATTGGCAATTGATCAGACCAGTGAAAATTCTCTTGCTCGTGCAGTTTCTCTCCTGCACAGATAAAATGTTGCAATATTTGCGTTACAAAAATGATTACGAAAAAACGTTAATGTAGATTGAACGGTCTAAAATTACCCGCCCGTTCGTACAAACAGAACTGGCGCACCAGGCTGAAAGATGGTACGCGAGTTGAGCGCTCTGATCGCTCCAGGCTGGGTTTTCGGAAGCAAAATAGCGTCGATTGGGTCACTCCGAGCAGGTTTCCGAACGCCGGAGAGCGGCCGGAGTCATAGGCTCACTAGTTTAGCCTAGCAGGTGGTCCGGTGGTGCGCGGGCTTTTGTTCCACTGCCCTCTACTCCATTTCACGTTGAGAAGGAGAGGGGATTGCATCTTCCTCGAGTACCCACTGCTGCTACACTGGAGTTTCAAAACTCAAGCCATGTCTTGAGCAGGACAAAAGCCTCCATGGGCAGTTTAAAAACAGTTATTTCGCGTCTAGCAGCAGTGAAGTATAGTTGCATTACGCCAGAGAATCGCATTGGTTCATTCGTATATCTCATTTATGCTAGATTCTTTTTGTGTTCTCGAAGTAACGGCGCCCGAGTCTGAGAAAGTAAGATGCCAAGTACCGAAATAATTTGAGGACAGTTCGCTTGTTAGAAGAGTGGTCGTGTGCCGTGACGCATCTAATGTCTGCCCTTGCTGCGCACGCAGGCTGCGCAGTGTACGTGTTCAACTACAGCATCCATCGCTGCGCGCGAAACTTCCCACAGCCAGAGCGCTTCCTGCCTTCGAGGTGGACGCAGGCTCACAACGAGACTGCGCAGCCATCAAATGCTCAGCCGTCGAGTACGCAGCCATCAGATGCGCAGCCATCGAATTCACAGCCATCAAATGCGCAGCCATCGAATTCACAGCCATCAAACGCGTACTTATCGAATTCACAGCCATCAGATGCGCAGCCATCAAATGCGCAGCCATCAACTGCGCAGCCGTCAAATGCGCAGCCAGTAAATGTGCAGCCATCAGATGCGCAGCCATCAAATGCTCAGCCATCAACTGCGCAGCCGTCAAATGCGCAGCCATTAAATGCGCATACATCAAATGCGCAGGGCTCGTATGCGCATGCCTCGCGCCACGCCTGGGCGTACATCCCGTTCGGCGGCGGCGCGCGCAGCTGTGTGGGACAGCGCTATGCGCAGGCGCAGATCAAGGCCACGCTGAGTCGCGTGTTGCGCGAGTTCCGAGTGCGCAGCACCTACTCGATGCAGCAGCTGGAACGCATCGAGATGTCCGTGTCCAACATCTCGGCAGTCGGGTACGACCTGCAGGTGTCCAGGCGGTGAGCTGCAGGTGTCCAGGCGGTGAGCTGAAGGTGGCCAGGCGGTGAGCTGCAGGTGGCCAGGCCGTTCCTCGATTCAGTGCGATGGATAATCGCCAAACATTACAAAATAATGTGCATTGTTGGTAGGCTGAATGCCGATCAGGTGACAGTGTTTAGCCCCGTTAACATCCCACACGGAAGTACATACACGTTTCATTTATATATTGTACGTATGGCAAATGTATGTTCTATAATGTCTTAGCTGAAAATTATAGTGTGGAATATATGGTTGACATATATTGTTTTTATGTGTTAAGAACATATATTACCTATATAAAAACAATCAGTTTTGTGTATGGAAAATGCAAGAAAAATGTATGTCTGCCACGTATATTTCGTATATGTTTGTAAGCATGTGTTTCTAGTATGGAACACTACATTTTACTTACAGTGATTTTTTGATTATATATAT
Organism: Nemoura dubitans; assembly: GCA_921293005.1. Lineage (NCBI taxonomy): Eukaryota > Metazoa > Arthropoda > Insecta > Plecoptera > Nemouridae > Nemoura > Nemoura dubitans. The sequence continues at coordinate 21,895,695 of OV121077.1, forward strand.
ATATATATATATATATATATATATATATATATATATATATATATATATATATATATATCCAGGCGGTGAGCTGAAGGTGGCCAGGCGGTGAGCTGCAGGTGGCCAGGCCGTTCCTCGATTCAGTGCGATGGATAATCGCCAAACATTACAAAATAATGTGCATTGTTGGTAGGCTGAATGCCGATCAGGTGACAGTGTTTAGCCCCGTTAACATCCCACAATATATATATATATATATATATATATATATATATATATATAATCAAAAAATCACTGTAAGTAAAATGTAGTGTTCCATACTAGAAACACATGCTTACAAACATATACGAAATATACGTATATATATACGTAAACGTACGTATATACGTAAGTATACGTATATATTTATATATATATATATATATATATATATATATATATATATATATATATATATATATATATATATATATATATATATATATATATATATATATATAATAAGTATAAAATGTAAAAGTATATATAAAAATATCTTCACCCAAAACACATATTTGATGAGCGTAGCGAGCGAAGCGAGCGAAGCGAAATCATCAATTTCACTACTGCTAAAAAAAACACTTGGCGTGTGTTTGTTTGTTTGTTTGTTTTTTTGTATGTGTGTGTGCGCGCGCTCTACAGGCCAAACGCCTGCTTCGAGTGGGATGAAATTTTCGGGGTGTCAACTTTTGTTCTCAACTTAGACCCCCTGCGTTTTTCAAGAAAATCCTCCACACCCTTCACTTTAAAAGCAGAAAAAAGAGCAAAATTCGACAATTGGGCAAGTTTGGAAAAGTACGGAAATTTATTTAAAAGTGCGTGTTTTTTTCAAATGTTCCCAATTTCGAATTGCCTTTAGAAACCATCGAAACCAAATCGAAACATCACACCAGATTTTTCCCAATAAAAACCAACCCAATAAAACCCAATAAAAACCCTTGGGCATGAGTTACATCTATGTATTAACATGTACATTGCTCAATGATCTCAAAATGAGCATATTTCCGCTACCCGACAGCTTGGACAGAAACAAAGAAAGGTCAGAATCGTTTACAATTTCAAGTGATCAGAATCTTTGAGAAAGCAATCGTCCGGCTTGCTGCTCCATGATTTAGGCTTTTTGCCTCAATCTTTTTATGCGCTAAACACAAACCGCTACTCTCATCTTCAACGCAACACAAATTGCGTTCGCCTTAGTTATTGATAAGCGTAGCGAGCGAAGCGAAATCATCAATTTCACTACTGCAAAAAAAAAAGCACTTGTGGTGTTTGTTTGTTTGTTTGTTTTTCTTTTTTTTTGTATGTGTGTTTGCGCGCTGTACAGGCCAAACGCCTGCGTCGATTAGGATGAAATTTTCATGATGTTTACTTTTGTTCTCAATTTAGACCCCCTGCGTTTTTCAAGAAAATCCTCCATACCTCTTCCCTTCAAAGCAGAAAAAATAGCAATATTCGACAATTGGGGATGTTGGTAAAGTACGGATACTTATTTAAAAGTGCGTATTGTTATCAAATTTTGCCAATTTGGATTGTTGCCTTTAGTAACCATCGGAACCAAATCGAAACATCACACCAGATTTTTGGACATGAAGTTGACTTCAAGATTTGACAGATATTTAAAATTTTGTCAATTTCGTGCATGCAAGTTTTTGAAAGTAAGTCCGCGGCAGAAATATATCTCCAACCTAATAAAAACCCTTGGGCATGAGTTACATCTATGTATTTACATGCACATTGCTCAATGACCTCAAAATGAGCATATTTCCGCTACCCGACAGCTCGGACAGAAACAAGGGACGGTCAGAATCGTTTACATTTTCAAGTGATCAGAATTTTTGATTAAGGAATAGTCCGGCTTGCTGCTTCATGATTTATGCTTCTTGCATCAATCTTTGTATGCTCTAAATACAAATCGCTACGCTCATCTTCAACGCAACACAAATTGCGTTTGCGAAGCCCTAGTTACACAATTTGCGCAAACTTCCTTACAAGCGTCCAAAACACACATTCCTCACATTTACACCAAAAAAGCAAAGACGACGAGACTCGAACGCAGAGTAGCGTCACAATATCACAGATATTATTTTAAGATAAAGTCGAACTAAACCTAACAACTTCTCCTGAAGGTCATTCGCGTAATCTTCCGTGAAGCGAACCCAACAGGATTCCGTATTTGTCAGAAATCAGGACCACATTATACTGATTAATTGATGAGTGTAGCGAGCCTAGCGAAATCTTCAATTTCACTTCCCCCAAAAAAAGTTACTTGTGTATGATTTTTTGTGTGTGTGTGTTTGCGCGCGCTCTACAGACCAAACGCCTGTACCGATTTGGATGAAAATTACAGAGGACCTACCTTTGTTCTCAACGTAGAACCGCTGCGTTTATGGAAAATATCGGTTCAGAACATTTTTCATAAATCAATTTTTACGAAATTTTTTAATTTTTTCAAAATTTTGACCTCTGTAAGTTTCAAATTTCTTAAAAAAACTTCACTTAAACTTCTTAAGATGTTGACCTTAAACATAATTACCATGCCTGCAAATTTTGGGTCGGTAGATCTCTCCAATTGGTTTTTTTAAGCATTTTTGTAGAGTTTTTTCGTGATTTTCGGTACTTTTTGACGCCTGAATCAATTTCCATCGTCACCTTGGTAACCAAGCTTTGTTGAATTGAAGTTTGTCCAAGGCAAAGATTTGACAGATATATCAGAATGTCAGATATATATATATATATATATATATATATATATTTTTTTTTTTAAAGACTTTTGGATAAACTGTGGTGTTTTATTTTTCATTTTCCCAACGTTTCGACCAAATTGTTGAAATATTGTTAAAATTGTTGAAATAGAAAAGCGCCCCGACACAATGAACAAGAGAGATGACGCCAAACGACTGCCACCAGCCTGGAAACTGGCTCTTCTGCCATACAGGGTTACAGCCGCGTCCCAGAAATCATCATACGAGTCGAACACTGAATCGCCCATACACCATCCACCCACCCCTTCCCTGGGGCCTACAACACGAAGCAAGACAGCATCGAAACAGAATCGACCTTGACCTTCTCGCTATATGTTTCTTGTCAAAATGTTTTTTTTTTTTTTTTTTAATAACTTTGGTTTGATTGTTGAGATCTCTGGTACCTTTTGTCCAATGTTTTGTTTTTTGTAGTTCATTGATTGACCCTTGAGAAAGACCAAACAATTTGGTCGAAACGTTGGGAAAATGAAAAATAAAACACCACAGTTTATCCAAAAGTCTTTTTTAAAAACTAATTGCTGTGAAAACTTAAAACAACACATATATATATAAATAAATAAATATATAAATATATATATATATATATATATATATATATATATATATATATATATATATATATATATATATATATATATATATATATATATATATATATATATATATATATATATATATATATATATATATATATATATATATATATATATATATATATATATATAATATATATATTTATATATATATATATATATATATGTATATATATACGAGTGATTGAAAAGTTTTGGCTGTTCATATTATGTGTTAAAAATGCTTTATGAAATGTTTATGAAATTCCTTGTGGGGAATGTTCTAGGACATACATAGGACAAAGGGGGAGAAAGGTTTCGTCTAGAAAAGCAGAACACTTGTTAGCCATAAGGAATTGCACCGAAACATCAGCCCTAGTACAACACGCAAGAGATTTCAACCACGTCATTGACTTCGACCAAATGAAACCTCTAGCCATAGCCAACCATTTGAAGACCAGATTAATGAGGGAAGCTCTGGAAATTGAGAAAAGACCTACAAATTTAAATAAACGAGATGACAGCCAGGGTTTCTCTGCGTCATGGGCCCCTTTTATAAAAACTATTGAAGTTCCACCGAATCCGCCACCAGAAAACAAGCGAACTGAACTCTTAAATCGACCAAGAAGAACGGACAGAAAGAAAAAATTTACACAAAGATTTGCGTCGCCGAAGAAAACACAAGCAGCCGTCCCTGCAACAAGAGTTACAAGAAGCAGAGCAAGAAAGCTTTCGTTATAATTTTTTTGGTTTTTACATTTACTGATTTTGAATTTTTTCGACTCTGTTTCTTGTATTTTTTGTTGTTTTATTTCCTAGGGACCCTGTTTTTATTTAGGTATCTACCTTGTTTTTCCATTTTATTCTGAGAAATCTTTTTCCTGAAGATGCCAAGACATTTCCTTGGCGAAACGTCGAATAAAAATATATATTCAAAACGTTTTTATCCTTTCAGGTTTTAACCGTAAAGCATTTTTAACACACACATATATATATATATATATATCTAATATAATAAGAATCCATGTATTTATGTTCAATTTACTCCATTAGCTCAAATTAAGCACATTTTAGCTAATGACAGGTTTAGAGAGAAACAAAGGAAGGTCATAGTTTCTAAATTTTCGAGTGATCAGAGTTTTCGAGAAGGCAAAGGTCTGGCTTGGTGCTCCATGGTTTTTATATGCCTTCTGCCTACACCTTTTATCTGCTGTATACAAACCGCTACCTACGCTCATTTTCAACGCAACACAAATTGCGTTCGCGAAGCCATGGTGGGTGGGTACAGTGACGTCACCGTAAAAATCCCGATCGAGACAACCTGGGGAAGTGGTATTTATACACACCTTGGTTCAGCCCGCCTTTGGGGCAATCGGCCCTCACACACCAATTCTTACCAAGTTCTTGCAAGATCTTGCACGGTCTTGCAAGATCATTCCTCGTTCTCCTTTTTACTTTGATTCCTAATGTTCATTGCTCTGTCATTTTTTAACTTTTCTTTAAATTTTAAAACATTTTGACTCGTATACTATTCCTACTTTACTAATTGCAGTGTGCGGAACCGATTAAAAATTAATAACTGAAATCACACGACATCCGCAAATCACCATTACCAACACACCCCTATTGGGTGAATTCTAGTTTGTGATTCTGGTGAAATCTCTCTCTGCTCGTTACGCTCACCCTGTGATTGGTTGAAATAAGAATATTAGCAAGAAGTTGGAATATACCAACTCGCTTGTTCAGTATTCTTTTCTTGGCTTTACGTTTTCCCGCCGTTAGCATTCGAGCGCGCCCAGCGGCAGACGTGCGAAGCAATGCATGTCGGTATCGCCATACTAGAGTTGCGGTCGTTAACCGCCAGATGGCAGACAAAGACTATGACTTGACAGCCAACGGTGGAGACTGGCGGCAGGTTGGGTTTCGTGGGATTCGCGAGGCCGTGACAGCCAAGAGGATGACGTGAATCTGGTGGAGTTTGTCTTCCAAAGTTTGCTGCCGATTAGAATATAACCTGTACTTTTCACTGTCCTATGGGGAACATGTTCCTCAGCCATCATCTGATATTATGTCAGGGTGTAATCGAGAATTCTACCAAAATAAAAGATGTAGAACATTTTGCATTTATTAGTTACTACACACATTTACACTGTAGAGTGTATAGAGACTCGTGTTGATTACGTGGTCAATCACGGCCGACTTGCGTACGATTAGTTTGCTTTGCAATTCTATTACACACATTTACACTGTAGAGTGTAGGTAGAGACTCGTGTTGATTACGTGGTCAATCACGGCCGACTTGCGTACGGTTAGTTTGCTTTGCAATTCTATTACACACATTTACACTGTAGAGTGTAGGTAGAGACTCGTGTTGATTACGTGGTCAATCACGGCCGACTTGCGTACGATTAGTTTGCTTTGCAATTCTACTACACACATTTACACTGTAGAGTGTAGGTAGAGACTCGTGTTGATTACGTGGTCAATCACGGCCAAATTGCGTACGATTAGTTTGCTTTGCAATTCTATTACACACATTTACACTGTAGAGTGTAGGTAGAGACTCGTGTTGATAACGTGGTCAATCACGGCCGACTTGCGTACGATAAGTTTGCTTTGCAATTCTATTACACACATTTACACTGTAGAGTGTAGGTAGTGACTCGTGTTGATTACGTGGTCAATCACGGCCGACTTGCGTACGATTAGTTTGCTTTGCAATTCTATTACACACATTTACACTGTAGAGTGTAGGTAGAGACTCGTGTTGATTACGTGGTCAATCACGGCCGACTTGCGTACGATTAGTTTGCTTTGCAATTCTATTACACACATTTACACTGTAGAGTGTAAAGAGACTCGTGTTGATTACGTGGTCAATCACGGCCGACTTGCGTACGATTAGTTTGCTTTAAAATTCTATTACACACATTTACACTGTAGAGTGTAGGTAGAGACTCGTGTTGATTACGTGGTCAATCACGGCCGACTTGCGTACGATTAGTTTGCTTTGCAATTCTATTACACACATTTACACTGTAGAGTGTAGGTAGAGACTCGTGTTGATTACGTGGTCAATCACGGCCGACTTGCGTACGATTAGTTTGCTTTGCAATTCTATTACACACATTTACACCGTAGAGTGTAGGTAGCGACTCGTGTTGATTACGTGGTCAATCACGGCCGACTTGCGTACGATTAGTTTGCTTTGCAATTCTTTTACACACATTTACACTGTAGAGTGTATAGAGACTCGTGTTGATTACGTGGTCAATCACGGCCGACTTGCGTACGATTAGTTTGCTTTGCAATTCTATTACACACATTTACACTGTAGAGTGTAGGTAGAGACTCGTGTTGATTTCGTGGTCAATCACGGCCGACTTGCGTACGATTAGTTTGCTTTGCAATTCTATTACACACATTTACACTGTAGAGTGTAGGTAGCGACTCGTGTTGATTACGTGGTCAATCACGGCCGACTTGCGTACGATTAGTTTGCTTTGCAATTCTATTACACACATTTACACTGTAGTGTGTAGGTAGAGACTAGTGTTGATAACGTGGTCAATCACGGCCGACTTGCGTACGATTAGTTTGCTTTGCAATTCTATTACACACATTTACACTGTAGAGTGTAGGTAGAGACTCGTGTTGATTACGTGGTCAATCACGGCCGACTTGCGTACGATTAGTTTGCTTTGTAATTCTACTACACACATTTACACTGAAGAGTGTGGGTAGAGACTCGTGTTGATTACGTGGTCAATCACGGCCGACTTGCGTACGATTAGTTTGCTTTGCAATTCTATTACACACATTTACACTGTAGAGTGTAGGTAGAGACTCGTGTTGATTACGTGGTCAATCACGGCCGACTTGCGTACGATTAGTTTGCTTTGCAATTCTATTACACACATTTACACTGTAGTGTGTAGGTAGAGACTAGTGTTGATAACGTGGTCAATCACGGCCGACTTGCGTACGATTAGTTTGCTTTGCAATTCTATTACACACATTTACACTGTAGAGTGTAAAGAGACTCGTGTTGATTACGTGGTCAATCACGGCCGACTTGCGTACGATTAGTTTGCTTTGCAATTCTATTACACACATTTACACTGTAGAGTGTAGGTAGAGACTCGTGTTGATTACGTGGTCAATCACGGCCGACTTGCGTACGATTAGTTTGCTTTGCAATTCTATTACACACATTTACACTGTAGAGTGTAGGTAGATACTCGTGTTGATTACGTGGTCAATCACGGCCGACTTGCGTACGATTAGTTTGCTTTGCAATTCTATTACACACATTTACACTGTAGAGTGTAGGTAGAGACTAGTGTTGATAACGTGGTCAATCACGGCCGACTTGCGTACGATTAGTTTGCTTTGCAATTCTATTACACACATTTACACTGTAGAGTGTAGGTAGAGACTCGTGTTGATTACGTGGTCAATCACGGCCGACTTGCGTACGATTAGTTTGCTTTGCAATTCTACTACACACATTTACACTGTAGAGTGTAGGTAGAGACTCGTGTTGATTACGTGGTCAATCACGGCCGACTTGCGTACGATTAGTTTGCTTTGCAATTCTATTACACACATTTACACTGTAGAGTGTAGGTAGAGACTCGTGTTGATAACGTGGTCAATCACGGCCGACTTGCGTACGATTAGTTTGCTTTGCAATTCATTACACACATTTACACTGTAGAGTGTAGGTAGTGACTCGTGTTGATTACGTGGTCAATCACGGCCGACTTGCGTACGATAAGTTTGCTTTGCAATTCTATAACACACATTTACACTGTAGAGTGTATAGAGACTAGTGTTGATTACGTGGTCAATCACGGCCGACTTGCGTACGATTAGTTTGCTTTGCAATTCTATTACACACATTTACACTGTAGAGTGTATAGAGACTCGTGTTGATTACGTGGTCAATCACGGCCGACTTGCGTACGATTAGTTTGCTTTAAAATTCTATTACACACATTTACACTGTAGAGTGTAGGTAGAGACTCGTGTTGATTACGTGGTCAATCACGGCCGACTTGCGTACGATTAGTTTGCTTTGCAATTCTATTACACACATTTACACTGTAGAGTGTAGGTAGAGACTCGTGTTGATTACGTGGTCAATCACGGCCGACTTGCGTACGATTAGTTTGCTTTGCAATTCTACTACACACATTTACACTGTAGAGTGTATAGAGACTCGTGTTGATTACGTGGTCAATCACGGCCGACTTGCGTACGATTAGTTTGCTTTGCAATTCTATTACACACATTTACACTGTAGAGTGTAGGTAGAGACTCGTGTTGATTACGTGGTCAATCACGGCCGACTTGCGTACGATTAGTTTGCTTTGCAATTCTATTACACACATTTACACTGTAGAGTGTATAGAGACTCGTGTTGTTTACGTGGTCAATCACGGCCGACTTGCGTACGATGAGTTTGCTTTGCAATTCTATTACACACATTTACACTGTAGAGTGTAGGTAGAGACTCGTGTTGATTACGTGGTCAATCACGGCCGACTTGCGTACGATTAGTTTGCTTTGCAATTCTATTACACACATTTACACCGTAGAGTGTAGGTAGCGACTAGTGTTGATAACGTGGTCAATCACGGCCGACTTGCGTACGATTAGTTTGCTTTGCAATTCTATTACACACATTTACACTGTAGTGTGTAGGTAGAGACTAGTGTTGATAACGTGGTCAATCACGGCCGACTTGCGTACGATTAGTTTGCTTTGCAATTCTATTACACACATTTACACTGTAGAGTGTAGGTAGAGACTCGTGTTGATTACGTGGTCAATCACGGCCGACTTGCGTACGATTAGTTTGCTTTGCAATTCTATTACACACATTTACACTGTAGAGTGTATAGAGACTCGTGTTGATAACGTGGTCAATCACGGCCGACTTGCGTACGATTAGTTTGCTTTGCAATTCTATTACACACATTTACACTGTAGAGTGTAGGTAGCGACTCGTGTTGATTACGTGGTCAATCACGGCCGACTTGCGTACGATTAGTTTGCTTTGTAATTCTACTACACACATTTACACTGTAGAGTGTAGGTAGAGACTCGTGTTGATTACGTGGTCAATCACGGCCGACTTGCGTACGATTAGTTTGCTTTGCAATTCTATTACACACATTTACACTGTAGTGTGTAGGTAGAGACTAGTGTTGATAACGTGGTCAGTCACAGCCGACTTGCGTACGATTAGTTTGCTTTGCAATTCTATTACACACATTTACACTGTAGAGTGTAGGTAGAGACTCGTGTTGATTACGTGGTCAATCACGGCCGACTTGCGTACGATTCGTTTGCTTTGTAATTCTACTACACACATTTACACTGTAGAGTGTAGGTAGAGACTCGTGTTGATTACGTGGTCAATCACGGCCGACTTGCGTACGATTAGTTTGCTTTGCAATTCTATTACACACATTTACACTGTAGAGTGTAGGTAGAGACTCGTGTTGATTACGTGGTCAATCACGGCCGACTTGCGTACGATTAGTTTGCTTTGCAATTCTATTACACACATTTACACTGTAGTGTGTAGGTAGAGACTAGTGTTGATAACGTGGTCAATCACGGCCGACTTGCGTACGATTAGTTTGCTTTGCAATTCTATTACACACATTTACACTGTAGAGTGTATAGAGACTCGTGTTGATTACGTGTTCAATCACGGCCGACTTGCGTACGATTAGTTTGCTTTGCAATTCTATTACACACATTTACACTGTAGAGTTTAGGTAGAGACTCGTGTTGATTACGTGGTCAATCACGGCCGACTTGCGTACGATTAGTTTGCTTTGCAATTCTATTACACACATTTACACTGTAGAGTGTAGGTAGAGACTAGTGTTGATAACGTGGTCAATCACGGCCGACTTGCGTACGATTAGTTTGCTTTGCAATTCTATTACACACATTTACACTGTAGAGTGTAGGTAGAGACTCGTGTTGATTACGTGGTCAATCACGGCCGACTTGCGTACGATTAGTTTGCTTTGCAATTCTATTACACACATTTACACTGTAGAGTGTAGGTAGAGACTCGTGTTGATTACGTGGTCAATCACGGCCGACTTGCGTACGATTAGTTTGCTTTGCAATTCTATTACACACATTTACACTGTAGAGTGTAGGTAGAGACTAGTGTTGATAACGTGGTCAATCACGGCCGACTTGCGTACGATTAGTTTGCTTTGCAATTCTATTACACACATTTACACTGTAGAGTGTATAGAGACTAGTGTTGATTACGTGGTCAATCACGGCCGACTTGCGTACGATTAGTTTGCTTTGCAATTCTATTACACACATTTACACTGTAGAGTGTAGGTAGAGACTCGTGTTGATAACGTGGTCAATCACGGCCGACTTGCGTACGATTTGTTTGCTTTGCAATTCTATTACACACATTTACACTGTAGAGTGTAGGTAGATACTCGTGTAGATTACGTGGTCAATCACGGCCGACTTGCGTTCGATTAGTTTGCTTTGCAATTCTATTACACACATTTACACTGTAGAGTGTAGGTAGAGACTCGTGTTGATTACGTGGTCAATCACGGCCGACTTGCGTACGATTGGTTTGCTTTGCAATTCTATTACACACATTTACACTGTAGAGTGTATAGAGACTCTTGTTGATTACGTGGTCAATCACGGCCGACTTGCGTACGATTAGTTTGCTTTGCAATTCTATTACACACATTTACACTGTAGAGTGTAGGTAGAGACTCGTGTTGATTACGTGGTCAATCACGGCCGACTTGCGTACGATTAGTTTGCTTTGCAATTCTATTACACACATTTACACTGTAGAATGTAGGTAGAGACTCGTGTTGATTACGTGTTTAATCACGGCCGACTTGCGTACGATTAGTTTGCTTTGCAATTCTATTACACACATTTACACTGTAGAGTGTAGGTAGAGACTCGTGTTGATTACGTGGTCAATCACGGCCGACTTGTGTACGATTAGTTTGCTTTGCAATTCTATTACACACATTTACACTGTAGAGTGTATAGAGACTAGTGTTGATTACGTGGTCAATCACGGCCGACTTGCGTACGATTAGTTTGCTTTGCAATTCTCTTACACACATTTACACTGTAGAGTGTAGGTAGAGACTCGTGTTGATAACGTGGTCAATCACGGCCGACTTGCGTACGATTTGTTTGCTTTGCAATTCTATTACACACATTTACACTGTAGAGTGTAGGTAGAGACTCGTGTTGATTACGTGGTCAATCACGGCCGACTTGCGTACGATTAGTTTGCTTTGCAATTCTATTACACACATTTACACTGTAGAGTGTAGGTAGAGACTCGTGTTGATTACGTGGTCAATCACGGCCGACTTGCGTTCGATTAGTTTGCTTTGCAATTCTATTACACACATTTACACTGTAGAGTGTAGGTAGAGACTCGTGTTGATTACGTGGTCAATCACGGCCGACTTGTGTACGATTAGTTTGCTTTGCAATTCTATTACACACATTTACACTGTAGAGTGCATAGAGACTAGTGTTGATTACGTGGTCAATCACGGCCGACTTGCGTACGATTAGTTTGCTTTGCAATTCTATTACACACATTTACACTGTAGAGTGTAGGTAGAGACTCGTGTTGATAACGTGGTCAATCACGGCCGACTTGCGTACGATTTGTTTGCTTTGCAATTTATTACACACATTTACACTGTAGAGTGTAGGTAGATACTCGTGTAGATTACGTGGTCAATCACGGCCGACTTGCGTTCGATTAGTTTGCTTTGCAATTCTATTACACACATTTACACTGTAGAGTGTAGGTAGAGACTCGTGTTGATTACGTGGTCAATCACGGCCGACTTGCGTTCGATTAGTTTGCTTTGCAATTCTATTACACACATTTACACTGTAGAGTGTAGGTAGAGACTCGTGTTGATTACGTGGTCAATCACGGCCGACTTGCGTACGATCAGTTTGCTTAGCAATTATATTACACACATTTACACTGTAGAGTGTAGGTAGAGACTCGTGTTGATTACGTGGTCAATCACGGCCGACTTGCGTACGATTAGTTTGCTTTGCAATTCTATTACACACATTTACACTGTAGAGTGTAGGTAGAGACTCGTGTTGATTAAGTGGTCAATCACGGCCGACTTGCGTACGATTAGTTTGCTTTGCAATTCTATTACACACATTTACACTGTAGAGTGTAGGTAGAGACTCGTGTTGATTACGTGGTCAATCACGGCCGACTTGCGTACGATTAGTTTGCTTTGCAATTCTATTACACACATTTACACTGTAGAGTGTAGGTAGTGACTCGTGTTGATTACGTGGTCAATCACGGCCGACTTGCGTACGATTAGTTTGCTTTGCAATTCTATTACACACATTTACACTGTAGAGTGTATAGAGACTCGTGTTGATTACGTGGTCACTCACGGCCGACTTGCGTACGATTAGTTTGCTTTGCAATTCTATTACACACATTTACACTGTAGAGTGTAGGTAGAGACTCGTGTTGATTACGTGGTCAATCACGGCCGACTTGCGTACGATTAGTTTGCTTAGCAATTATATTACACACATTTACACTGTAGAGTGTAGGTAGAGACTCGTGTTGATTACGTGGTCAATCACCTCCGACTTGCGTACGATTAGTTTGCTTTGCAATTCTATTACACACATTTACACTGTAGAGTGTAGGTAGAGACTCGTGTTGATTAAGTGGTCAATCACGGCCGACTTGCGTACGATTAGTTTGCTTTGCAATTCTATTACACACATTTACACTGTAGAGTGTAGGTAGAGACTCGTGTTGATTACGTGGTCAATCACGGCCGACTTGCGTACGATTAGTTTGCTTTGCAATTCTATTACACACATTTACACTGTAGAGTGTAGGTAGAGACTCGTGTTGATAACGTGGTCAATCACGGCCGACTTGCGTACGATTAGTTTGCTTTGCAATTCTATTACACACATTTACACTGTAGAGTGTATAGAGACTCGTGTTGATTATGTTGTCAAACCAGAGGCGTAGAGAGGGTCATGGGGACCCGGGGCAAACCCAAAAATTTGCGCCCCCCCCCCCCCCCCCCCACTTTCCACTCATTGGCGAAAATTCTAGGGTCATAACTCATAAGTTCATAACTAGGTTTTTAATTTAACAAGTGTTCTTTGTAACCCTTTTGTGACTAGATTGCTTTGGCTGATAATTATTTAAAGAGTTATTTAAATCAGTACGTAGATTAGGTCTCACCCTATTAAGAGGACAGTTCAGTTCGCCAGAAAGTGGCTTTTCAGACCAAAAGTTACCGAGTTCTCGAGGCCTCATTGTTAAAGTTAACATTTCAATATTTCAGTATGTTGCTAGCAAAATACGTAAATAAGGGCTATCAGGGCCCCTTTTTCGCAAAATTGCCCCTGGAATGCTAGAATATACCCCAAAACTCTTCATTTTTTACCCTTTTTAGAGCAATTGTGTGTACGAAAGTGCAAAGAAAAATTGGGGAAAAGAGCCATGGTCGCCCTTCTTTACGTCTTTTGTCTACAACATACTGAAATATTGAAATGATAACTTCAACGATGTGACCGTGAGAACTTTGTAACTTTTGGTCAGTTCCAACATTTTTTAATGCTAAATTTTCGACTTTGGTCACCCCATGTGATGAAATAGACACGAGGACTTCGATAATTTTCACTGAATACATATACTTTGTATCAAGTTTGAGTAAACTATTCAAATAATTAATAATCGAAACTGCGCTTGAGCCTTAAAATGGGCATATTTATCTTGTTTTTTTCATCCTTGGGGCGCATCTAGCCGTAGGAGAGTCGACTTTTGGACCCATTCTTCCATGTAGTAAAAAAAACTCAAGAAAAACTTAAAGCAGAATAAGACAAGGGAAAGGGGTGCGGGTTCGCAGGCGCAGCTCACAAGAGAAACAGTAGCTTACGGTTGTTTGTGGTGAAAATCTATGCGTTTGAGGACAAATTTCAACTGGCTAAGGCGACATTTGAAATAGGTGTAATGATAAATTAATAATAATAATAATAATAATAATATCTTTATTTGTGTGACAAAATGGCGAGGTTCACAATAATCAAAAACACAAAACAAATTGTAAAAAATGCAATGTATGATGACCTATGATCTTCCACCTAACCTAAGGTGGTATAATCGTAGGGTAGCCGAACAGGGAATTAAGAATGACGGACGAAGTTCATAACGCCGGGGGCGACGCCAATGGCGCAAGGAAGACCTTTTTGCGAGCAGTTTTGCAATGCATGATCATAAGCACTATAATAAAGTCTTATTTTCTAGGGCAGAGCGTGGGGCAGAGAACATTCTGTTGCTTACACTTTCTCTTAAACTGAGGAAAATCGGTTCAATGAGCCCCTAGGCCTAACGCGCACACGATCATCCTTTAACTCAATGAAGAGCATTTGGGGTAGTCCCATGTATATCCTGTAATAGGTATGAAATAACAAGTGCACCACTTGACAATTGACGGCAAAGGTTATGTAGCTACATTATTTTTTACTTTATTATTTTTAATTTAAATTTTCTCCTTTCCTTTTCTTTCTTTTCCTTTTCTCTCTTTTCTCCTTTCTTTTTTCCCTTTTCTCTCCTTCTTTTTGGCGCCCCCTGTGGCCGGCGCCCGGGGAATCTTGCCCCTCTTGCCCCCCCCCCCCCTCGCTAGGCCTCTGTGTCAATCACGGCTGACTTGCGTACGATTGGTTTGCTTAACGACCATTGACGGCCGCGATAATAATTGAATCAACAGCTCGTACGGAATTTTTCCCAGATTTGACTTTTACTACCAATTCTAGGCGCACGCTTGCAAAAGGGGGTGTGCGGTGGGGCACGCTATGCTACTTTAACCAGGGGCGGCTCGTGAGGGAGGGCTGCGGGGCGGCTGCCCTCCCTGGCAATTTCGACAGAATAAAATAATCATGTTGAAGCGAAAAAAGTTATTAGTTATTAAGTTTTAAAGTTATTATTATTATTTTTTTATTATTATTATTATTTTTATTATTATTATTATTGTTCTTTGCGTGTTTGTGTGTTTTAAAATGTTTTGAAATGCGAAAAACGCGCCATTTGCGTCGCGCCGACAGCATGAGCGCGATCAAAGAGAGAGCGCGATCAAGTAGGCAGCGCTGCCCGAGCGCTGTACATGTCTGCTGCCTCTAGAGTCTGAACTGCGGCCGCTTCCTCTGTTTTGGGCGGCAAGCGCTGCCGCCCCCTCTGCCCAGCCATGAGTGCGCGGAAATGGCCTTGAACGCGTGTCGGTTAGCGCAGCTCGCAAGCCCATCGTGGGCAGCATGAGATCCCGCCCTCGGCCACCCTCGGCAACCCTCGGGCAGCCGCGGTCTCGCCAAGACGAGCCGCCGGGCGATGCATCGGCTACGTGCCGAGCTAGCAACGAGTGCGAGTGAGACAGACAGAACGATGCACAAGATCGCACATGTTTACCACGGCGATCAGCATAGGCGTGCGCAGGGATAATGGTTAGATACGGCCAAAGATTCTCTAAATGGATACGGCCTTGAACGGTGGGGTGGGAGGGGACCAAAACGATGGTCACAAAATGCAAATCGTTTTCGATGCTCGTGACCGCGAAAGCAAGTGTTGTGACAAGGCATAGCAGCAATCAACAGCACATTGAATTTCATTCGAGCACACAACCAGGGCCTTCTTCATGAAAATGTTTCCCATTGCTTTGATGGCGCGAATGTTGCTGAAGGCTGTGGAAAATGGCAGCGTCTAAAAATACTCGGGTTGAATCTCGCTCAAGGTCATAGACACCTATAGAGACATTTTTTCCAGACGAGCCAATCCCTACAAATCCATTCAGAGGGCGCTGGCAAGTGGCAAGGTTACTTCATTTGAATTCTTGTCTAAATGGCAAATTAATACAAAACAATCAGTTCTCGAAATCACACAATCCCTACAAAGTTAATAGATTTTCAATTAGCTTGCAATTTGGATAGGTACTAATTTATATTTCCACTTTCCAGGGCAATAACATATTGAACAACGAAACTTGCTGTCAAGATTTTAGATACGGCCTGTGCCGCGTCTGCCGCACCGCTGCGCACGCCTATGGCGATCAGTGGTCTGTTTGACTGTTAGTAGCAACGTATGCACAATGGACAACATTAACACTGTGCAATTAATAAAGAACTGTTCTTTTAAGAGTTTAACACTGAATCAAAAGCTCCAGGTTAAGAAAAATGGTCGTCCAACACCTGTGCTCACCATCAGCGAAAAAGGAGTTTGCCGAAAGAATGTGTTTGAAAGGAAATTTAACCATAAAGTGTATGACAACACACCATGGTTATGTGGCTGCTCGGACACGAATCGTATGTTTTGCTTTCCGTGCCTTCTGTTTGGCGGCGAAGATGCGTGGACAAAACAAGGTACGTGCGATCTGAAACATCTTACTGCGAAAATTAAGAAGCATGAATTGTCAACAAAGCATGTAAACTCTGCAATTGATTTGGCTATGCTTGGCCGCGTAAATATAGCAACAGACATTGATACCGGATATCAGCGATATATCGAGCTCCACAACCAGCATGTGACCAAAAATAGAGACATTCTGTCCAAAGTCATAAATTGCATTAGATTTTGCGGAGCGTTCGAGCTAGCACTGCGAGGACATGACGAAAAAGAGAATTCTGAGAATCGGGGTATCTTTCGGGGCCTCATCGACTTTACCAGCGAGCTTGACGAGGCCATGAAAATGCACCTCGAAAAGGCCACCGTTTTCACTGGAACATCTAAAACAGTACAAAATGAATTGTTAGACTGTATGTTAGAAGTTTGTCGAGAAAAAATATCAGACGAAATAAGAAATGCGCCATTTTTGGCTGTGATGGCAGACGAGACAACTGATGTGTCGGAGACCATGCAGATGGTTCTTGTCTACCGGTACGAGCAGGAGGGCAAAGCAGTTGAAAGATTTTGGGGTTACATAAATCCGGGTGGGCAAGATGCTGAAACGCTGTCAGCATGTATTCTCCGCGAACTGGCCACCCACTTAGCGGAATCACCGAGCAAACTAATCGCTCAGAGCTACGACGGAGCGGCCGTAATGAGTGGTGCGATCGGCGGTGTGCAGAAGAAAGTGCGGGACGTGTATCAGTTTGCTTATTTTGTTCATTGCTATGCCCATCAGCTGAATCTCCTGATGCAGCGTGCATCTTCCCAAAATACGGACGTTCGCATATTCTTTTCAAGTCTCTCTGGGATTCCTGCATTCTTTGCCCGATCGCCGCAACGTCTTGACGCACTGGGTGAAGTTGGTCCAAGAATTCCAGGTGTCGCCCCGACTAGGTGGAACTTCAACATCAGAACAGTGAACGTTGTGTACGAAAACCAAGAAAAGCTGCTACGCTGCTTTAAAACCCTGTCAAAAAATCCAAAATCGACACAAAAAACTATCGATGCTGCATCAGGGTTTGTCAGAACTCTGAACGATACAAAGTTCCTCTACTGGCTGACATTTTTCCATCGTGTAATGCCTCACACAGATATCTTGTACAATCAACTTCAGAGGCGACAGTCCGACGCACTCACCGTCAAAACTGCTACAACTAACTTCATTGAAAGCGTACAAAGCATTCGAGATTCCACCGAGGTCGAGCCATCCGAGGACGCCGAGGAGGACAATCCACGAAGCCAGCGCAAAAAGGAGCTGCGAGTGGTTGCCGCGAAAGAAGTATGCGACGTTATCATCACGCTGGCGAAAGATCGTTTCAGCTTTTCCGATCATCTAGATGTCCACAAGCTTCTCGAATCAACTTCGTTTTCCACTTTTTCGAAAACGTTCCCCGAAAAGGAGCTTGAACTAGCGGTGAAAACTTACCCTATGCTGAACAAGCTAAAATTGAAAACTGAGTTGTCCGTTTTGTACGAACGGAAAGAACTAGTAAACCACAAAGGGGCCATAAACCTTCTACAAATTATCCTAGAAAACAATCTGGAAACATTTTTCTCAGAGACCACTAAGCTGTTGCGAGTTCTTATCACCACCCCCATGTCAACGGCCGAGCCTGAGCGTTGTTTTTCGACATTGAAACGTATCAATACGTTTTTAAGAAGCACTATGACCCAAGAGCGTCTTTGCGCACTCGCCATGTTGTCAATCGAAAAAGAGATGATTAAGAAAATTCCCGACTTCAACCTCAAAGTCATCAACAAGTTTGCTGGGTTGAAGAACAGGCGCATGGACTTTCATTTCAAGTAGAAGGCTATTCTGAGAAACTGCAGAGCACAAGGGTGCCATGAGTATTGCCATGCCATTGGTCATTCAATGCCAGTAGTTTATTCCATATTTTTTACATTCCTGTATTGCAACATTATTATATTATTTTATTCCTTGAATAACCAAATATTAAATTATTATTTATTACTATTAAAATGTGCCAAATAATTAAGTATGATCAACCCTGAGACTGTAAAATAACCAAAGAGTTATTATTGCTAACGAGCTTCTTGTGGTAGAAATTTGTTACTCTTATCTCATCCATCCATTATCCTTATCCATCAGTAATAAAATGCACAACTTTAACTGCGTTTATCTCAGTGAGATTTTGGTGTTATGTTAATTTTACTATTTATTAGTCCTCAAAATGATTTTATCTTTCATGTTAGATTGCCAAATAAGCAATTCTTCAATTGGCGCTGTCTACCAACCACCATCATTTATTGGGTATTTACTATTTTATTTATAGACACTTTACATTTATAAGTGGTCACTATTATCTTTAAACTTCTGATGATACATCAGCATACTATTATTTTCTAAGGGCATTTTAAAAATGATATGCTAAAATGCCAAAGAATGATGTTACTATATCAACACACTATTAAACATTTATGCATCCAGTACTTACATACATGTCAAATAAATTACTCCCTGGCGTTTGCATAACTCTATTGCAATTCATTTTCATTGTACCAGAAAATCCTATCCTACTGCAATCGTACACTACAGAGTTCATTACTTATATGATGCTGGTAGTGAGGGGGGGGGGGGATAAATTTTAATGCCGCCCCTCCAGCAAAAACAGTCACGAGCCGCCACTGACTTTAACACAAAGAAATATCAATGATTTGAGTTAATAATGTGAGTTCACAGTAAAAGTCACAGTAAGTAACGTTTTTTTATTCGTTCAATCAACTTTGAAAAAAAAACCTGAAGCTGTGACCGATGGGAATCGAGCGTGATATCTGTGGCCTGACGACCCTGCTAGCAATAGCGTGGCTGCAGGTAGCCAGCGTGTCAGGGCGATCTTACGCCACCCGTGTCCTAGCCAAGATTTTACAAGGCATACTGAATTCCCCACGCACAGAAACTTCATACTAATTTTAACTTGCTGCCCCCTCTACACACACAACCAATTAACTACACCACATTTCATCGAAGGAAACTACAGAAAACACCCCGATACACATCAAGTTTAATTCACACTTCCTTCAATTTAATCCATTACTTTCTTCCCAAATGTAAATGGAAATTTCACAATGCTTGACAATTCTATACAATTTTACACTTTCTAACAATATTTGCGCATTTTAATTATTAACGAATCAGTAAAATCAACGAAGTCATGGCTGAAGGGTGTTAGTTCATTTAAAGTTACTTGTGTGTTTCGTTGACATGTTATAGTTTTCGAAAGTATGCAATTGTATGTAGTTATCTAGAATTACAGCTTAGTTTTGTAAGTGGGTGGCAAGCACGTATTCGTAGTTACTGTTGGGCTTCGTTGGTCAGTAAACTTACATTTCAATGCATTTTTACGTCTTGTTGTTAGAAAGGTGAGTGCGTACAGTTTTTCTTGTTGTACTTATGATTGAGCTATGTGGACTTCTATTGTTTATGTTACCAAAATAAGGATTTTAGTTTTTTGATATTTAATATAGACTGTAGCAAGGAAATAATACACACATGTGCATAAATATATTGTGCGCAAACATTTTGGTGCATATCTAAATATTCCATTTTCGACACCAAATGTTGATTTTGAAGATACATAATGTAACAAGTTTGCAGAGGAAACCATATTATGCAATCCCTCCAGCCTCTGAGAGCTGACTATATGTGCTCCACCCATCCAATGGCCGACTCGGCGTAATGTTGCTTAACCCCAGTCCCTCCAACCTCTCTCCCTCTGAGTGCTGGCCATGGTAGAAGTACAGTTGCAACCTTCCTTATACCATGAGTGCATGAGTGCACGTGCATGGAAGGTTGCAACTATACTTATACCATGAGTGCTGGCCACGTGCATGGAAGGTTGCAACTGTACTTATACCATGAGTGCTGGCCACGTGCATGGCGGTCACGCATCCAACGGCCGACTCCCAGCAGTGTTGCTTAACTCTAATGCCTCCAACCTCTCTCTCTCTCTCTGAGAGCTGGCCACTTGCATGGCGGTCACCCATCCACCGGCCGCCTCAGCGCAGTGTCGCTTAACTCCGATCCCTCCAGCCTCTCACCCTCTGAGAGTTACGAGTTAAGCATCACAGGTCGTGTCCACGGTTTGGATGGTGACCGGCCGGCACGCGGGGCACGTCAGGAATCCCTGTCCTCTCGCCGGTCGCTGCTTCCCATGGTTCCCATGGTTACCGGGCTCATTAGGCCGCCGTGTCTCGCGCGCGGTGCAGACCGCGGCCAGAACAAACGACGAGCAGCTTCTTGTACGCGGCTTCCAGTGGCGGAGCTCACGTCTTAAAGCCCGTGGGTCTCGCATAGTGTGTCTCTTGTATTTGGAATGGGCTGATTTCACGTTGTAAAAGATGTGAGCACTTTCTGTCACGCTTGCACTTTGCTTATAGTTTGGTCACGTCTTAATCTATACACCTCACCTCTCTGGCCTCGATACATCTTGCAACCCTTATTGTCATAATGCGCACCAATCTGCCATTCATTTAATTGTCTATAACATAAACACACATATAAACAGTGCGAGTTCCCCATCGTCAGCAGTCGATTGGAGAGAGGTGAGTTGTAAAGATTAAGACGTGACAAAACTATAAGCAAAGAGCAAGCGTGACAGAAAGGGTTTACTTTTTTACAACGTGAAATCAGCCAACTCCAAATACAAGAGTCACACTATGCGAGGTCCCATGGGCGCAGGTCCTCAGGCAGGCCTCCGGCTCTGAGGCCCCAGGCGCATGAGAGCAGGGACCTGGCCAGGGAGGTACTATTGTAGCGGGGGGGGGGGGGGGGGGGGGTCTCGTCCACACATTCGGAAATGCTGACCGTTATATCCGTATCGTCGTACAAACCTGGGCTCCTTTTCGCGATCCACGACGATTGATTTAACATATATCAAGAATTCCTGCATTCTCCGCTCACCTCGGCAATGTTACTCAGCTGGACAGCCAATTGCAAACCAAGCTGTTGTCTGTCAACATGCTATACTGGGAAAACAGTGGTGACACAACTAACTAGGGCTTCGCGAACGGAATACTCAAGCTTTCAAAACAAAGTAGCTGGAGCTTAAGGTGCTTGTACTCAGGGTTTCAAAACAAAGTAGCTGGAGCTTTAGGTGCTTGTACTCAGGGTTTCAAAACAAAGTAGCTGGAGCTTTAGGTGCTTGTACTCAGGCATTCAAAACAAAGTAGCTGGAGCCTTAGGGCTTGTACTCAGGGTTTCAAAACAAAGTAGCTGGAGCTTTAGGTGCTCGCACTCAGGGTTTCAAAACAAAGTAGCTGGAGCTTTAGGTGCTTGTACTCAGGGTTTAAAAAGAAAGTAGCTGGAGCTTTAGGTGCTTCTACTCAGGCTTTCAAAACAAAGTAGCTGGAGCTTTAGGTGCTTCTACTCAGGCTTTCAAAACAAAGTAGCTGGGCCTTAGGTGCTTGTACTCAGTGCCGTATTTACCACTAGGCAGAGTAGGCAATCGCCTAGGGGCGCTGAGGCTTCAGGGGCGCCGGCCGCAGGCCGGCGCCAGCACCAGCACCAGCACTCATGTGTTTTAATTTTAATTTTTTTTATAAACATGGTGAACTGCGATGTCTTGTGTTTTGTGCATTATATAAGCAACAATACTTCTGAAATCTTAGTCTTAGTTTGTGTGCCCATGTATGTAGGTATATTATATACCTTGAATTCACGCGAGGAAATTGAACGGCGAGAATTATTTCTTTTATGCGTATGTGCGCTTATCAGCATTTTCTGTGTGAAAGGCTGTTCCAGTCGGGAAGTACGGATTGAGAGGTTTTTTGAACTCATTTTACGATAGAATTTAAATGTACAGTTGCGAATTCAGCTCCCGAATTGGCAGAATGGCTAATTCCACTCCTGGAACTATTAATCGCTTTTTTCCTGTTGTCAAAAGTTGGGAAACACATTGAGCATGGAGCACTCCAGTGCGCCTCCGTTCGCGCTGCTAACAAGCTGGGTATACGCAGCCACCCTGCGCGATTTTCGGGCAATCTCTTTATTTGCGCATTTGAAAGTTTTGATAGTAAAACAATGAGCGATACTAGAGCTCAAATCAAAACAAAATCGCTTAAGAGCGCGACATAAGTCAGCCAGATCATGCCCAGCAGCAAGCGCAATGCAGGTAAAATCAAAATATTATTATTGTTTACTACTTATATTTCGGGTTACATTACAATACCTGCAATACCTATCAAGTACCAATCTATACCAGTCCGTTGTATAATTTCTCTTGCGAAATCGACGCATCTTTCAAAATTGGTTCCTTAGGCATTACCTACTGATGAGTGATGAGCATTGGCAGCTTATAGGGGCGCCACGAAAAAAACTGCCTACTGGCGCATATTGTCTAAGTCCGGCCCTGCTTGTACTCAGGCTTTCAAAACAATGTAGCTGGAGCTTCAGGTGCTAGTACTCAGGGTTTCAATGTATGGTTCACTCATCACTGTTATGATTAGATTTTCTGAAAATTCAAATTAACTGCTAAAAAGAGTGTTCTAAGTTTTGAAGGTTTTCTAGATTTTCAGCAATCCTATATCATAATTGATTATTACATTATTTGAGAGGTTTATACATTTCCTATAGCACCAGCTTTTTTGTTTCAATCTGTCACTGATAGCTGTTTTTCTGTAAAACAATAATATTTTGTTAATATTCGTAGACCAACGAGTTCTTCCTAGGTAGAAAATTGTAGAATTGGTAGAAATTGATAGAATTGGTATTTCTGTTATTTATCTATAGGTAAATCAGTCAGTGCACTGCAAATTCACGATGCAAAGAGCCCCGACATAGAAGACTCATCACGTCACCCCACGCGCACACAGTTCACACGCCGACCGCTGTGGGCGCTGCAGTTTGCTTTTAGTTTCGTGGGACAATGTTTCATTATCAATTCTTGTGTTCTACTGTGCTTTGCATGCTGGATGTCGGCATATTCCACTGGCGTTGGTTTGGACGTTTCAAACAAGAGGAATGGTGACAGCCTGCTCGGCCTATTGGCTGTCGGTGAATGACAGGCTGAAGTTAGTCGAGGTCCCGACGACCCGCCACTGGTTACGGCGGCGTGTTATCGCTGGGAAGACATCGGATCGCTGCGCCGTGACAAATGCCTGCTCA
This sequence comes from Nemoura dubitans, assembly GCA_921293005.1. Classification (NCBI taxonomy): domain Eukaryota; kingdom Metazoa; phylum Arthropoda; class Insecta; order Plecoptera; family Nemouridae; genus Nemoura; species Nemoura dubitans. The sequence continues at coordinate 21,919,671 of OV121077.1, forward strand.
CCGGCGGCAGATGTTTATTGTCGTCCCCGTGGCGAGTCCGAGCTGGATCAAGGCCGGCCCGATCTTAGTTTGTTTTCCGAATTCAGTGTTCAGGCCATTAGAAACGAGTTGAGCGATATGCTTGGTTGATATTGTGTTTCGTGTTTCCGAAACTATCTATCTAAAATAATATGTATTCATATGAATGGAAAGTTTATTTCCTCATTTTAAAATTATAAAAGGACATCAAATCCACATGAGACTATTTTATCCCTTTTAACACTGTGAAATATTGGTGTTTTCAGGATAACATCCTACGTGGATTAATCCAACTCTGTATAATGGTATATTATGGTTGAGACACCTAAAAATGAGTATTTATTTTTTATTTTTTTATTTTTTTATTTATTGAGATTTTTTCTGTGGGTCCAGGTCTTTAAAGAAGGGAGTTTGAAATGGGGGTTTTGGCGAAAATGAGGTTTTATTCTCCCAGGAAATCCCCCAAAATATTCCTCCAATTATCGACATCCACAAAAGATTTCAATTTAACCATATCAGGATTCAGGGTACCTATCCACCAAAATATCGACCTTATCACATCATAACTTCATAACTTTCGAAAGGGGTATTTATTTTTGGGTGGTTTTTTGGTATTACTTTTGTGCTATTATGTTAAGCATGTGTACAAAATTTTATCATGGGCCGAGCTTGGGCGTAGCTGCTAAAAATTATTTTGTGTTTTAGATGGCTCATTTTCTAGCCGATTTCAGAAATGTGAGGTTAGAGTTTACAGATTCATGGCATCGAGCAGATTCCGAAGAGAATTTTTGAAATCTGAAGAAGCGTTTTTTGGTGTTGTTAACCCAAAGCACCATTTACTTTCCACATTTGAGTTATTTTAATGGAAATATTTTTTTCATATGAAAGACTAATATTTTCATAGCATTAATAATATGTTACTTTTTACCGTTTTTCTCAGCATATGACTGTCGACCCATGATGAAACTTGGCTGCCTTGTTAATTATCTTATTCCCCTTATTATATAGCATTTTTCGAACATAAAAAAGACCCGTTTGGGGAGAGGATTAAAAAAAATCGAAAATACAAAAAAATGTTTTTTTTAATGTAAGAAAACATTTTTTGATTTGAATTTGATCATAGAATTGACTTATTGCTACAAAATTTTCATCCTCTATCTTCATTGAAACCAAAGTTACACGTTCCGGCGTTCGGGGGTTGAAAATTTTGTTACTTAAATCGAAACCATATTATAACATTGTGTAAGGGTCCGCACCACCTGTTCTACTAAATCGAGCTCACTATATTAACCCCATGCTGCCCAATCAACTACAAATTACCAACTTTATAAATAAATAGGGAGGATTTCATTGATGGTAAGTCTTATATACCACGAGGGTTTTGGCTCGTGGTTAGTTATGACGAGTGATAGGCAAAAATCGTAACTTATCACGTGATAACTTTTCGGGGATACTAAATCAGAGATACCACGCGATATGTCTGTCACGTGACCTCGAATCATAGCTTCATCATTTTTGGAACTTATTTCGAAATAAAAACACAGTTGACGATTCATATCATAGTTTTCTCGGATTTTAAAATCACCTAGAGGCCTAACTAACCGAAACCTAAAATTGCTGGATTTTAGCTACCGCATTCAAATTAAAATGCAAGTAGGTACTTACAGAATCAGTCAATACAAACTTTTCTATTGGAATAAAATGCAGTGAATTAATTGCAAGACCAAGAACACTTATGAAAACATATTGTTGAAAGTACGAGGTGAGTTTAAGAGTTTGGAAGATTGACAAAACCCCTGCTCATTAGCAGGAGTATCCAATTGGGGGATTTTATTCATCCAAAAGAGACAGAAACCCGCTTTGTGGATACGAATTGGGGAAACCATGGGGAATTCTGCTAAAACCCCGGGGGAATTCGTAGATTCTCTTTTTGTGATCCAGTTTCTGAGCAACTATGTCATAGTTAAGAGGGGCAATTGTTCGTTTTGACGTAGATTCCTACGATCTTAACCAAATAGACCCTTCGTGCAAGTCAGCAAGCAGTATTTGGCGTATTGACGTAGACCAAAGTACTATATCTAGTTCAATTAAGTGCGGCTCTATTAGGAAGTGTGCGACCATGCTTTAAACCGCGGTTTGGACGCCATTAATTGTCCAAATGAATTGAATTCATATCTGATAGCACGAGAAATATCTTCAATTTGGCCTTTTTAGCCTCTATTTAGCTTTGCTCAGTGTCACTTGTACATTTTTTCATTTTTACAGCAGTGACGCCATTTTCGTCCATCGGCCGGTCTCCGCCAAATAAAGCCTCTCTAGTAGAATTGCACGGACTCGGCAATACTGCGGCGGCCAATGGCGGCAAGTCTGTTGGGTTGGCATTCCTCGCAAAGTGCGGCGATAAAGGTGCTCTGTCGGTCGACAAGGACATTATCGAATTGGGGAATGCGACCACTCGCCGGCACAGCCGCTATAGGATCATTCACGTAGCTTTTTGCTCGACTATAATTATACTTTGTCATATCCAAGCATTTGAACTGACCGCTTCGACTGCTTGTACTATGCAACAGGCGAGCTGGGACAATGGTTTCCCATCCACCTGCCGACTCGGCGCTGTGTAGCTTAACTCCAATCCCTCCAACCGGGCAGTGTTGCTTAACTCCAAGCCCTCCAACCTCTCTCCCTCTGTGAGCTGGCCACGTGCATGGCGGTCACCCATCCAACGCCCGACTTGGGGCAGTGTTGCTTAACTCCAACCCCTCCAACCTCTCTCCCTCTGAGAGCTGGCTACGTGCATGGCGGTCACCCATCCAACACCCGACTCGGTGCAGTGTTACTTAACACCAATCCCTCCAACCTCCCTACCCCGCACATGGCAAAGGGAGCGATGGTAAAGTTGTAGGTTACGCAAATGCGTCATCTCGAATCCAATAACGTTCGCAGCGCCGCGAAATTGAAAACGACAACGACCGCCCCCCCCCCCTTCACCCCCACCACCCCACCACCCCTTGACAACAAAGGTCGGGAAGTGAGCGGTATTTGATGCCAAGTCACGCGTGACGTCATTGTGATGTCAAGCACCCGTGAGAAATTAAACCTGCACCCCAGCTCGAGCACTGGGGGGGGGGGGGGGGGGGGGTGAGAGGTTGGATGATAGAAGACAACATTCCATTTAGATGTTTTACTGTTGGCTACTTTCAACGCTCCATGCCCCGTACCCCATGCCCCATGGGAATGGGAATGGCTGGAGTTGCCTATCCCTTAGGCTAGCAGTGATGAAAGGTTTCATGCTGTCAAAAAGAGAGCGAAAGTCTTGTCCGATTAGTTCTTCAAATATGCTTACTGATGCTAACTTATTCTTACTTCTAAAGACACTTTGCCTGTGAAAGCAATGCTGACAACGCCTGTAGCTTCAGCAAACATTTTACGTATGTACAGCAGATCACAGTTTGGTGTATACGTAGGGTGACCACATTTCCGAATTAAAAAACCGGGACATTTTCGTACGGGTGGGGTTAGGGGGGGGGGGGGGCAATTCACCCATACACTCAGAGCCGTTACGTGCCGAAACTGCACCTTTCTAAAACTAACGCAATGCTCCCCCCCCCCCCCCATTTCTCTATAATTTATTATTTAAATAAGTCGAATTTACCGAATTTACTGAATTTTGCAGCTCCCACTATCATTTTCTGACCCCTAAAATACACAACAATGGCAGAAGATTAAAGCAAAAGAGTCAGAACATCAGGATTCAAATGGGGTTTGATGATGGGTTGGGGCTGCTTATTGTGATTAACTACACCATTTCCACAAACCAATTGCTTGAAAAAGGCACTACACAAAAATAACAAAGATCGTATGTAAATACTCTTTATAATCTTATTTAAATTACGAAAGCTCGTAATTGGCTAGTCATTTTATTTTTATGAACACAAATTAGCCTCCCAAAAATGTTGCCCATTCCGGGATCTGAACCCGGGTCCCCAACTTTCTCGGCTGGTGCTCTAACCAGCTGAGCTAAATAGACACGAAATGTGAGGGAAGTAATTTGCATACATGGTGAGAATTGAATGTCCACATGGGGGTATGGTCCAGAGTCTACGAATACTCATATTGGCTCTGGAACCTTGTGCTGCTATACTGCAACAACAATTACATTCAACCTCGAGTAACTCCAAATTAACGTTGGATGCGTTGAATTCTCTTTATAATCATATTTAAATTACGAAAGCTCGTAATTGGCTAGACATTTTATTTTTATGTACACAAATAAGCCTCCCAAAAATGTTGCCCATTCCGGGATTTGAACCCGGGTCCCCAAATTTTGCGGCTGGTGCTCTAACCAGCTGAGCTAAATGGGCAAAATTTTTGGGAGGCTAATTTGTGTACATAAAAATAAAAAGTATGTAAATACATTTTTAGAAATAAAAAATAAAAAATAAATAAAATCTATAATTAATGGGAAACCGGGACATTTTGGCGTCCCGGGTGGTGTCTCTCGGGACACCGGGACAGGGACCTCAAAACCAGGACTGTCCTGGGAAACCCGGGATGTCTGGTCACCCTATGTATACGATTCGCATTACAAACTCAAACAACATTCTAGCTTCGAGAGCCGGATGCCCCGGGGTCTGCCCCTGCTGAGCGACGACCGCTGCCCTGTTTGCCAGCCACCCCAAAACAAGCCCCCACCCCACCCCAGCCCAGCCCAGCCCAGGCCAGGCCAGCCCCTCGAGGGGTGGACACGTGCTTTATTAAGTCGCTATGTCGAGGGGGGCGGCTATTAGCCGGTGCTAATGCATTCAGGGTGCGTCTCGATATTGCATTCATCGACTGCACGGAGCCTTGCTGGCGGGTCAAATGGGTCGGTCTCGGGGGCTGGGGGGGGGGGGGGGGGGCTGTCATACATGCACTTGTCGGCGGGTGCGATGTCAGCTGTGGTCTGCGCATGCGCATGTTTTGATGGGTTTAATCAATGGTGGATTACCCTCAATGGAATTAACTTTGTCAATGAAATGATCGCGCGATATTGTGTCCATGAATTTGATTAATGTCGCCGAGTGGTCAATAATGCGTGTGCCAAACAATTTGGTGTGTGTGTGTGTGGGTGGGTGTGTATGTGGGAGTGTGTGTCTGTGTGCGTGTGTGTGTGTGTTCAAGAGTATGGGATGTGGGATTATTTTGTCCCGCCTTCACCTTTTTATCTGCTACTAGCAGTATGTGAGGGCATGTTTGTACTTTCCAGTTCATGATATTAAATAATAATTATTTATTAAAATTAATAATTATTAAAATTCTTTGCTCATATAAGTGGTGGAGAGCAAAATCGCAACCCGCCCACAAAGTGAAATGTTTTTCACTGAAAGAATCCGATGAAATAACCGGAACAAACACACAATCACTAAGAACATGAAGAAAATGCTCAGATCATTAAGTGCTAAACTCCAGCTGTAGAATAAAGTATTTTCCTCCGACGCTAGTACCCTATGCCCTGCGGGCATACCCGATAGCCAGGTTATGTCTAATATATGGCCATAGGCCATAACCTAGGTCCTCGGACTTGGGACCAAAATGTAACGACATTTTGTTGCTCGTAAATCATAATGTAATTGTCTCAAGGCAGCTTGCAAGAAGTAAAAATTTAAGTTTAATTTGCAAAATTTGCTTTTAAAAATGCACCACACTAATAGGTGTAGCAAATGTCAAAACTCAAATTTCAACACATATTACATTAATCAATACTAGGGCGAACGCAATTTGTGATGCGTTGAAGATGAGCGTAGCGGTTTGTATAAAGCGTAAAAAAAAGATTAAGGCAAGAAGCCTATGCAAATCATGGAGCAGCAAGCCGGACCAAGGCTTTCTCAAAAATTCTGATCACTTGAAAATGTAAACGATTCTGACCTTTCTTTGTTTCTGTCCGAGCTGTCGGGTAGCGGAGTATGCTCATTTTGAAATCATTGAGCATTGTGCATGTTAATGCATAGATGTAACTCATGCCCAAGGGTTTTTATTGGGTTTTATTGGGTTGGTTTTTATTGGAAAAAATCTGGTGTGATGTTTCGATTTGGTATCGATGGTTTCTAAAGGCAAATCGAAATTGGGAACATTTGAAAAAAATACGCACTTTTAAATAAATTTCCGTACTTTTCCAAACATGCCCAATTGTCGAATTTTGCTATTTTTTCTGCTTTGAAAGTGAAGGGTGTAGAGGATTTTCTTGAAAAACGCAGGGGGTCTAAGTTGAGAACAAAAGTAAACACCCTGAAAATTTCATCCCACTCGAAGCAGGCGTTTGGCCTGTAGAGCGCGCGCAAACACACATACAAAAAAAAACAAACAAACAAACAAACAAACACACACCAAGTGTTTTTTTTAGCAGTAGTGAAATTGATGATTTCGCTTCGCTCGCTTCGCTCGCTACGCTCATCAAAAATTTCTTTTGATATACTATCAAAAAGTATTATAGTGCTTAAATAAATTTAAATATACGTCAATTTTCGTTTGTTAAAAACGTAATTAATAGCATAAATTACCTAGATCTGGCAAGATAGCGCAAAAAATTTCTTGCTGACTACACAAAAATAGCGTATTGAACGTAAGCTTAACGGTATATAACTCCGCCTGAAATTTGTCAGCAATCAATTCCTTACATTTTATGCAAATCAAAATCTTTTATGTGTGTTTCTAGTCGGTTTTGGATGTTTTTCTAAGGAGTTTTGCTTTCTGTACCCGATGACGTGTAAATAGCTCCATTCACTGCGTAAAAGATAAATTCATGGATTCATTCACCTTGCAGTGGTATGAAAACAAAACAAAAGAATTCATCTGTCACTCTGAATACCAAATCTTTTCAATTTCACGTGTAATATGATTGCAAATAGGAGCGTTTTGACTAAATTTCTTCAATAACTTCATAATGCATGTGATAAAAGTCACCTAGACGCAGCGGATCAGTAAAAAGGTAAGATTTGAACAATAAAAAAATCGAGCTGGGCTGCAAGGTGCTATACTCAATCTTGCCAGCCATATGCAATCAGTTTTTACGATATTTCACCCAAAAAACACTTTCAAATCGCTGTAAGAATGTCGTTTCGGTTGTAATCCTGAATCCTGAACCAATATACGTATCATTTCCACCCGTTTTTAACAAATTTTCACGATTTCTATAAAGAGTTAAGCTCGATACATCCCAGCCAGCCAGCACAAACTAAAAAGTTGAACGTCGCCAAATTAACGGTTTTATATAAGGTTAACTAGCAGTATGGGCCCGTGCTACGAACGTATAGGCCATGCGGGGGCATGTTAATACTTTCCAGTTCATGGCTCTAAATATGTATTATTTATTAAAATAAATATTTATTAAAACTCTTTGCTCATATAAGTGGTGGAGAGCAAAATCGCCACCCGTCCAAAAGTGAAATATTTTTCACTGAGAGAACCCAATGAAATTATACCGGAACAAACTCACAATCACCAAGAACATGAAGAAAATGTTTTGATAATTCAGTGTTAAGCTCCAGCTGTAGTATTAAGCTCTTTCGTTCGGCGCTAGTACCCTATGCATACCCTATAGCCAGGTCAAGACCAGGGGCGAAGCGTGGGTATTTTCACGGGGGAGACACACATAATATTACGTACATTTGGCAGTGGCACGTGCGTAGGGGTACCATTATCTCTCTATAGCACGGTAAGTGTAATTAATATCAGTCTTAGTGCCTTTAAAAAATTTGTATAGAAGTTCAATCTTACGGTCATGTTCATTCAGTTCATGCTGGCTAGAAATATGAACCTTATCGTTACTAAATTACCTAATATTTAGGACGAAATAAGATTGCATGTGCTGTGGTTTACGTTGAGCAGGAAAGCAATGCTAATCGCTTTCAACGCTGGGTAAGCGTCTTATTCCATGGGTAAGCGCTACTACTAAAACCTACTGAACCTGAAAAATATCCCGCGCCACGGAGCGCGCTTGTGCTTCGGAGACGCGGTTCCCAAAGCACATATTTTCAGGACGGCACCGAGTCACAGAGCCGAGACGCGTCTCAAACGCAGCGAGTTTATTGCAGCGGTGACTCGGAAATCAAGCATCGGACGGCGGGCGGCGGGGGCCAGTGTATAAGACCCTATGCAAGGAGACAATCTCCAACTATGTCTCTCGCTCGGTGCTCGAATAATAATTTTTTTTTAGTCAAACTCAAAATTAGCGGTTCGGTTGCGCTCGCGTTACAGCCGAGCTTGGCGCGCGAGTGTGATTGCATATGCAGCTCGCACTGAGCTCGTTCAAGCCACTCGCTAAATAAACTTAAAAGATCGGTAAAAAAAACTTCATCACGTAATTTTTAGGGTAAACACTGTCTCATTGTCTCATAGGACGCTTCGCCCCTGGTCATGACTAATATACAAATGGCCCTAGACCATAACCTAGGTCCTAGGACTTGGTACCAAGACGTAACGACATTTTGTTGCTCGTAAATCTTAATGTCATTATATCAAGGCAGCTGGCCAGGAGAAAAACTTAAAGTTTAATTTGCTAAGTTGCATTCGAAAATTTTCCACACCAATAGGTGTAGCAAATGTCAAAACACAAATTTCAACACATATTACATTAATCAATGCAATTTCTTTTCATATACTATCAAAAAGTAATATAATGCACAAAGAAATATCAATATACGCCAATTTTCGTTTGTTTAAAACGTAATGAAAAGCATCAATTACCTAGATCGGGCAAGACAGCGCTAAACTGTTCTTGCTGGATACACAAAAATACTTTCTTGAACATTTTAGAAGCTAAACGGTATAATATAACTCCGCTTGAAATTTGCCCGCAATCAATTCCTTACATTTTATGCAAATCAAAATCTTTTAAATGTGTTTCTAGTCGGTTTTGGATATTTTTCTAAAGAGTTTTGCCTTCCGTACCCGATGACGTGTGAATTTCCACTATTCACTGCTCAAGAGAATGTAACGGGAATTCATTCACCTTGCAGTGTAAAAAACAAAACAAAACAATTCACAACTCTCACTCTAAAATTGCGAAATCATTTCAATTTCACGTAAAATGACAGCAAAATAAGAAGCGTGTTTGCTAAATGTAATCAATAACTTCACAATGCATGACATAATAGTCACCTAGACGCAGCGGATCAGTACCTAAAAGGTCAGATTAAAACGATTACAAAATCAAGCTGGGCTACAAGGCGTTCTTCAATCTTGTCAGCCAAATGCAATCTGTTTTTTTTTCGATATGACACCAAAAAAAAAAAACACTTTCAAATCGTTGTAAGAATGTCGTTTCGGTGAAATCCAGAATTCTAAATCAATGTACATCATTTCCAACCGTTTTTACCAATATTCGCGATTTCTATAAACAGTTAAGTTCGGTGAAACATGCATCCCAGTCAGCCATCACAAATAAAAAGTTGGACATCGCCAAATTAAAGGTTTTATAATTAACCTTATTAACCTAAAATTAACCTTATATACCTTATTAACCTTATATAAAGCTCTAATTTGGCGACGTTCAACTTTTTAGTTTGTGCTGTCTGGCTGGCTGGCTGGGATGCATTTTTCACCGAGCTTCATTCTTAATAGAAATCGCGGAAATTGGTTAAAAACGGTAGGAAATGGATTATAAATGTTCAAAATATTGGTTTACATCCAGAGCCGACATTTCTACAGTGTTTTGGAAGTGTTTTTTAGGTGAAATATTGATAATACTGATTGCATTTGGCTGGCAGGATTGAGAACCTTGCAGCCCAGCTCGATTTTTAAATGGTTCAAATCTTACCTTTTTACTGATCCGCTTCGTCTAGGTGACCATTATCGCATGCATTGTGAAGTTATTGAAGAAATTTTGTCAAAACGCTCCTATTTGCGATCATATTACGTGGAATTGAAATGATTTGGCATTCAGAGTGACAGATGAATTCTTTTGTTTTGTTTTCATACCACAGCAAGGTGAATGAATCCACCAATTTATCTATTACGCAGTGAATGTAGCTATTTACACGTCATCGGGTGCAGAAAGCAAAACTAGAAAAACATCCAAAACCGACTAGGAACACTTATAAAAGATTTTGATTTGCATAAAATGTAAGGAATTGATTGCGGACAAATTTCAGGCGGAGTTATATACCGTGTAGCTTCTAAAATGTTCAATACACTAATTTTGTGTAGTAAGCAAAAAAAGTTTTGCGCAGTCTTGCCAGATCTAGGTAATTTATGCTATCAATTACGATTTTAACAAACTAAAAGTGACGTATATATAAATTTATTTGTGCATTATAATACTTTTGGATAGTTTATCAAAATAAATTTAATTGAGAAATGAAATTTGTGTTGAAATATAAGTTTTGACATTTGCTACACCTTTTGGCATTGGACATTTTCAAAATGCAATTTTTATTATTATTAGCTTAAAGTTTTTTTCCGGCAAGCTAGATTAGGATAATGACATTATGATTTGGGAGCAACAAAATGTTGTTACGTTTTGGTCCCAAGCCCTAGGACCTAGGCTATGGCCTAGGGCCATATTTTGGTTATAACCTGGCTATCGGGTATGTCCGCAGGGCATAGGGTACTAGTGTCGAAGGAAAGGGATTCATCCTATAGCTGGAGCTTAACACTGAATGATCTTAACATTTTCTTCATGTTCTTGGTGATTGTGAGTTTGTTCCGGTAATTTCATCGGGTTCTTCCAGTTAAAAACATTGCACTTTGTGGACGGGTGGCGATTCTTCTCTTCACCCCTTGGCCTTATATGAGCCGTGAATTTTAATAAACGTTAATTTAAATAAATAATAAATATTTAGAGCCATGCCCCAAGTAGCACAAAAACTTTCAACACGTTCGCACGACGTCCTACGAACGTGTTGAACGTGTTGAAAGTCCTGCAACGTTCAAACCATTCAGCGAGCGTTCGGTTAACGTTGTTTTATAACGTTAGACATACATTTGCCACGAACGTTTCACTGACGTATGTTAAAGCAAAATTTTTAACTTTGAGACTTGTCGACGTTTAGCCAACGTATGAGAAATGTTGATCTTGCAACGTTATAAAAGGTTCAAATGTATACGTTTCGTTAATGTTCCCTTAAAGTAAGTCAGGCGAACGTTCGCATTAGTATGTTCAACGAACGTTCGGTTTCATAAGTAATATTACGTTAAAAACGCAACGTGACATGGCCGTTGTGTTTCCGACGTTAAAAAACGTGCGGTAGCAAATGTGTGATGAACGTTCTATGGAAGTTAGTCGTGCGTACGTTAAAAAACAAACATTCACTGGACGTTGACATAAGCAAGTTCGCTTACGTCAAAATTAAAACGTGACATAGGCCGTTGTGCCTTCAACGTTCAAACACGTTCGATATTAAACGTTGGATTCACGTTCTCTCAAAGTAAGTCATGCGAACGTTTGTCATCACACATTCAGCATACGTTTACTGAGGCAAGTTCTCTTACGTCAAACTCAAACGTTACATTGACGTTGTGCCTTCAACGTTCAAACACGTTCGATATTGAATGTTGGATTCACGGTCCCTGAAAGTAAGTCATGCGAACGTTTGTCATCGCGCATTCAGCAGACGTTTACTGAGGCAAGTTCTCTTACGTCAAACTCAAACGTTACATTGACGTTGTGCCTTCAACGTTTAAACACGTTCGATATTGAATGTTGGATTCACGTTCTCTGAAAGTAACTCATGCGAACGTTTGTCATCGCACATTTAGCAGACGTTTGCTGAGGCAAGTTCTTTTAGGTGCAACTCAAAAGTTACATTGACGTTGTGCCTTCAACGTTCAAACACGTTCGATATTGAATGTTGGATTCACGTTCTCTGAAAGTAAGTCATGCGAACGTTTGTCATCGCACTTTCAGCAGACGTTTACTAAGGCAGGCGCCATCGCCATCTAGCATAAATTAGTGTCACTCGTCGACAGCAGCGCCGCCTAGTAGTCAGCACACGCTCTCCATGGTGCTGTCGTTAATGGTGTCCGATTTAATTACTTACGTATATTTAATTACTTATTATGTCGATGCGAGACGTTTTGCACGAATTTAACTTATAAAACATATGAATAGCTGGATAAAAAACGACATAATACATGGCTATCTTCACTGTTCTAAAAGGTACTTGCATGTGAACAATCACGACAAACAAAACATAGAGATTAAAATTTTGCCGGAAGCTGTTATGTTCTAGCAGCCGCGTGGTAACACTGTCGCCTTCGGAGCCGAGGACCTGCCGAGACCGAGTTCGAGGACCATCGTAACCCAAAATTAATGATTTCTGATAATTGCAGGATAGACGTGCGCAGTGCCAATGTGATCGCATCTGCAAATGCCGGGTAGCTGGGGGTCGGGCTGACCAGTGCAAGGAGGATTTAGTGCCCGAAATTCGAAAATGACGTCATTACTTTTCATTTCACCGTATGTTGTCCGGACGTTCGATTAACGTTTTGCGGACGTTGGGTGCACGTATTCTTTTATCGTCATACTCTCGTCCGCTGACCGTTCGTTGAGATTAAGCCTGAACGTTGAACGCAAGTTATCCCCCGTTAGCTTTTCGACCTCCACTGAACGTTTGAGTTTACGTTTGCCAAACGTTCGAAAACGTTCTGCCCGAACGTTGAACATAAGTTATCCCCCGTTAGCTTTTCGACCTCCACCAAACGTTCGAATTCACGTTCGCAGAACATTTTTGTGCTACTTGGGGCACTGGAAAGTACTAACATGCCCTCACATGCAGTGCGTTATACGTGCGTAGCACGGGCCCATACTGCTAGTTAACCTTACATAAAAGCTCCAATTTGGCGATGTTCAACTTTTTAGTTTGTGCTAGCTGGGATGCATTTTTCACCGAGATTCATTCTCTATAGAAATTGCGAAAATTGGTTAAAAACGGGTGGAAATGGTTTACACATGTTCAAAATATTGGTTTCCATCCAGAGACGACATTCTCACAGCGATTAGAAAGTGTTTTGTAGGTGAATTATTGAAAAAACTGATTGCATTTGGCTGACATGATTGAAGAACGCCTTGCAGCCCAGCTAGATTTTTTAATCGTCCAAATCTTACCTTTTACTGATCCGCTGCGTCTAGGTGACTATTATCGCATGCATTATGAAGTTATTGAAGAAATTTTGTCAAAACGCTTCTATTCGCGATCATATTACGTGGAATTGAAATGATTTGGCATTCCGAGTGACAGATGAATTCTATTGTTTTGTTTTCATACCACAGCAAGGTGAATGAATCCATGACTTTATCATTTACGCAGTGAATGTAGCTATTTACACGTCATCGGGTACAGAAAGCAAAACTCATAAAAAAACATCCAAAACCGGCTAGAAACACATATAAATAATTTTGATTTGCTTAAAATGTAAGGAATTGATTGCGGACAAATTTCAGGCGGAGTGAAATACAGTGTAGCTTCAGAAATGTTCAATACACTATTTTTGTGTAGTCAGCAAGAAAAGTTTTGCGCAGTTTTGCTAGATCTAGGTAATTTATGCTATCAATTACGTTTTTAACATACGGAAATTGACGTATATGTATATATTTATTTGTGCATTATAATACTTTTGGATAATATCAAAAGAAATTTAATTGATTGATGAAATTTGTGTTGAAATATGAGTTTTGACATTTGCTACACCTTTTGGCGTTGAACATTTTCCAATGCAACTTCAAATGTTACTTCAAATTAAACTTAAAGTTTTTTTCCGGAAAGCTGGATTGGGATAATGACATTATGATTTACGAGCAACAAAATGTTGTTACGTTTTGGTCCCAAGTCCTAGGACCTAGGTTATGGCTTAGGGCTATATTTTTGTTATAACCTGGCTACCGGATATGCCCTCAGGGCAAAGGGTACTAGCATGTCATAGAAAAGGGCTTCATCCTATAGCTGGAGCTTAACACTAAATGATCTTAACATTATCTTCACGTTCTTGGTGATTGTGAGTTTGTTCCGGTAATTTCATCGGGTTCTTTCGGTGAAAAACATTTCACTTTGTGGACGGGGGCGATTTTGCTCTTCACCACTTATATGAGCAAATAGTTTTAATAAATATTAATTTAAATAAATAATAAATATTTAGAGCCATGAACTAGAAAGTACTAACATGCCCTCTCATGCAGTGCACTTTATGTGCGTAGCACGGGCCCATACTGCTAGTTAACCTTATATAAAAGCTCTAATATGGCGATGTTCAGCTTTTTTGTTTGTGCTGGCTGGCTGGCTGGCTGGCTGGCTGGCTGGGATGCATGTTTTACCGAGCTTACCTGTTTACAGAAATCGCGAAAATCAGCTCTGTTGATTATTGTGTATATTTGTTCAGAATTAAGGTTTAAACCTGAAGCTGCATTCTTGTGCGATTTAAACGTTTCTTTTTTGGTGAAAAATCGAAAAAACTGATTGCATTTGGCAGACAAGATTGAAAAACGCCTTGCAGCCCAGCTCGATTTTTTAATCGTTCAAATCTTACCTTTTTACTGATCCGCTGCGTCTAGGAGACTTTTCGCGCATGCATTATGAAGTTATTGAAGAAATTTTGTGAAATCGCATCTACTTGCGATCATATTACGTAGAATTGAAGTGATTAGGCATTTCGAGTGACAGATGAGTTCTTTTGTTTTGATTTCATACTACTGCAAGGTGAATGAATCCATGAATTTATCTTTTACGCAGTGAATGTAGCTATTTACACGTCATCGGGTACAGAAAGCAAAACTCCTTAGAAAACCATCAAAACCGACTAGAAACACATAATATAAAAGATTTTGATATGCACAAAATGTAAGGAATTCATTGCGGACAAATTTCAGGCGGAGTTTTTTACCGTTTAGCTTATGTTCACACACTATTTTTGTTTAATCAGCAAGAAAGTTTTGCGCAGTCTTTCCAGAACTAGGTAATTGAAGCTATCAAAAACGTTTTCAGCATACGAAAATGGATGTATATTTATATTTATTTGCGTATTAAAATACTTTTTGATAGCATATCAAAATAAATTTAATTGATTAATGTAATTTTGTGTTGTTTTTACGTTTTGATATTTGCTGTACACCTGTTGGTGGACACCTATTATTTACTGGCTAGGTTTAGCAAGAAGTTCATGTGTACATTACTGGTTGACTGTACAAGGGCTTCGCGCACGCAATTTGTGTTGCGTTGAAGATGAGCGTAGGTAGCGGTTTGTATACAGCAGATATAAAGGTGGAGGCCGAAGGCCTATGAAAACCATGGAGCATAGGGTACTATATCAATATATCATATCAATAGACATAGGGTACTAGCGTCGAAGGAAAGGGCTTCATCCTACAGCTGTAGCTTAATGCTAAATGATCTTAACATTTTCTTCTTGTTCTTGGTGATAGTGAGTTTGTTCCGGTAATTTCATCGGGTTCTTTCAGTGAAAAACATTTCACTTTGCGGACGGGTGGCGAATATTCAAACGGCTAATTTGTGTTGTCAGCAAGAAAAGTTTTGCGCTGTCTTGTCAGATATAGGTAATTTATGCTATCAATTACGTTTTTAACAAACGAAAATGTACGTATATTTATATTTATTTATGCATTATAATACTTTTTGATTTTTGATTAAAATTGATTATTTGAAATTTAATTGATTGTAATTTGTGTCGAAATTTGAGTTTTGACATTTGGTACACCTATTGGTGTGGGACAATTTCAAATGCAACTTTGCAAATGATACTTCAAGTTTTACTTCCGGCATGCTGGATTAAGTTTATGACATTCTGATTTACGAGCAACAAAATGTCGTAACGTTTTGGTCCCAAGACCTAGGACGTAGGTTATGGCCTTGGGCCATATTTTGGTTATAATCCTGCTATCGGGTATGCCCGCAGGGCATAGGGTACTAGCGTGGAAGGAAAGGGCTTCATCCTATAGCTGAAGCTTAACGCTGAATGATATTAACATTTTCTTCATGTTCTTGGTGATTGTGAGTTTGTTCCGGTAATTTCATCGGGTTCTTTCAGTGAAAAACCTTTCACTTTGCGGACAGGTGGCGATTCTGCTCGAGAATTGTTAGAATTGCAAAGAATTGCAAAGAATTGTTATAAAAATTAATTTAAATGAATAATAAATATTTAAAGCCATGCACTGGAAAATATTATCATGCCCTTACATGCAGTGCACTATATGTGCGTAGCACGGCCCCATACTCCTAGTTAACCTTATATAAAACCGTAAATTTGGCGATGTTCAGCTTTTTTGTTTGTGCTGTCTTGCTGGCTGGCTGGCTGGCTGGCTGGGATGCATGTTTCACCGAACTTAACAATTAATAGAAATCGCGAAAATTGGTAGAAAACGGGTGGAATTGGATTATATATGTTCAAAATATTTGTTTACATCCAGATACGAAATTTTTACAGCGATTTGAAAGTGTTTTTTAGGTGAAATATGAAAAAAACTTTTTGCATTTGTCTGGCAAGATTGAGTAGCACCTTGCAGCCCAGCTCGATTTTTAAGCGATCAAATCTTACCTTTTTACTGATCCGCTTCGTCTAGGTGACTATTTTAGCATGCATTATGAAGTTATTGAATAAATTTAGTCAAAACGCTCCTATTTGCAATCATATTATACGTCAACTTGAAAAGATTTGCCATTCAGAGTGACAGGAGCATTAGCTTTTGTTTTGTTTTTATGCCACTGCAAGGTGAACGAAATCCTGTTAACTTCTCTTGGGCAGTGAATTGGGGATATTCACACGTCATCGGGTACGGAAAGCAAAACTGTTTTGCAAAAATTCTTAAACAGACTAGAAACTTATTTTAATGATCTGAATTTGCATAGAATGCAAAAAGTTGTCTAATTTGGACTAATTATTATCGATTTTTTAGCGTTTGGCATCAAAATTGTCCAAATTACCATTTTTGTGTTTTGGTTTATTGGTTTGTTGGTTTTGGTCCCCAAGTCCTAGGGCTTAGGTTATGGCCTAGGGCCATATATGAACCATAAACTGGCTATCGGGTATGCCCACATGGCATAGGGTACACTAGCTTTAACCTATACAGATAGAGATCGACACTACATGATCTTAACAATTTCTTCGTTTTCTTAGTAATGGACGAGTTTGTTCCGGGTTGTAATTGAGGGCATTGGGCAGGAAAAGTTCTTGAATTCTTGAAAAAAAAAATTTTTTTATTCTTCACTGGCACGGGTAGATCTTAGGGGGTGGGATCTCTTCTCCCTACAATTCTTGCCCTCACCCGCAGAACACTATACGAGCGTAGCACGGACCTATACTGCTATTTACCTTATATAAAACCGTTCATTTGGCGATGTTCGCCATACCTCTTATTCGCCTCTAAGCAAAACAAATAGCGTTCCTGAATTTCCATAGCAATATATCACGTAGCCTGCAGCCAGGTACTTGACAGAAAAACTTGATGCTGCTGAATTGGAATTTCTGGCCTCTCGCAAATTTGCCTTAGTCTCCTCGCGAGTGAGTTGCTTCTCCGAGTGAAGCTCTCATTGCGTCACGGGGGCTTTCATGTGACGTTATAACATAACATTGTGCCGGGCCCTTATAACATATAACGCCCTGGGTCCTGATGTTATAAGGGCCCAGGGCGTGATATGTTATCAGGGCCCCTGATGGGCTTTCATGTGACATTATAACATAACATTGTGCCGGGCCCTTATAACATATAACGCCCTGGGCCCTGATGTTATAAGGGCCCTGGGCGTGATATGTTATCAGGGCCCCTGATAATATATCACGCCCAGGACCCTGATAACATATCACGCCCTAGGCCCTTATAATATATCGCACCCTGGGCCCGGGTCCGTAGGGAAGGGAGTTTTAAGTGCGGGTTTTGGCCAAGAGGGTATTTTATTCTCCCAGCATAACCCCAAAAATGTTCTCCTAATTATCCGTATCCACGAAAGAAGGTAACTGGATGGGAGGTAAAATTGATGTTGACCAATCAGTGCTCTTAAATTTTGGAACGCATTTAAAAAAGAAAACAAAAACAGCTGACGAAAGGCTATGATTTTAGCTGCGTTCAAATTAAAATACAAGTACCTACTTGCAGAATCATGACAACACAAACTTTAGTGATGATTTTAAACTGCAAGAAAACACAAAAAAATACAATGTTGAAAGCACGCGGTGAGTTTAGGAGTTTGAGAGATTGACAAAACCCTTGCTCAGTAGCAGGGGTTTTCAATGGAGGAATTATTTTCCCAAAAAAACAGAAGCCCGCTTTGTGGAGACGAGATGGGGTAAACTTTAGAGGGCTCTGCCAAAAGCCCGGGAAAATTAAAGCGTCTCCTTTTGTGAACCGGGTCCAGCTGGTCATTTGCAGGTCAGATTTTGGTCAGATTTGGTGAGAAAAGTACCTATGTGCCGTGAATTGTTATGAGGCAATGCAAACTGTCGCGAAGATGCAAATGAAACGCGGGCGAACGAAGCATGGCTAGCCAAAGCCTTTTCTATAGCGAATCAAGTTTATCGCGGTCAAAAGACAGACTTTGCTGCAGAAAGTTCAAAAAAGCAGCGGAATTTGAGTTGGCCTCCTTTCATTTCCATCCCGAGCGCGTGACACATATACATCCATCAGCGTGCGAAGGGGGCTGGCCCCGGCCCCACCCAATTCTCCTTAGTAGCAAAAGCCAAAGTCAGTATGTTTTCACCTCGATTTTCTTTCTTTATGCGTTTCTACATTTTTAACGATTTTTTTCTTCAAATTTTGCCACCGTGCTAATTTTGACGTTCTGCAGAGCGTGGTGGAGTTTTCGAGGCCGTCTTCCCAAAAATGGGCCTTTTTTGGACATATGTTATCGAAATTTTTATTTATTCCCCTATGTCATATTATCTCCTCAGTAAAAGTCAAGTCTGTGAGTGTGTTTCACCTCGATTTTCTTTTTCTTTATGCATTTCCACATTTTTAGAAATTTTTTCTTGAAATTTCGGGACCGTGCTAACTTTGACGATCTGCAGTGAAACGTGGGGTTTTCGGGCCTGTTTGCCCAAAAATGGGCACTTTTTTGGACAAATTTTCTCGAAATTTTAATTTTCACCCCAACTCGAGTTCTCCATTTCGTATTGAGCTCTCTTTGCGATTCCGGATCCCGAAAACTGCGTCCAGATATCTCCCTGTGTTCGCTTTCGGGGGTGTCATTTTGACTGCCAGCTTTGACTGTTGACGTATATAAAGACTGTGACGTGAATGTGTAAAATACGATGTTGCGCAAGGCGTCTCAGTGGATATTGGTTAGCACGTTGATGAAGTCGTGAGTGCATTTCCCAGCGGTTGCGAGTTCGATTACGCGCGGGCGAAACATTTTGAATTTACGGGGAAATTCTTAGTTTTACATTTCGACACCTTCTCATCTCTGTAACGCATTTCAAATCTTGAACCGAAGTGTCCATCGGGTGATTTTTTAACACCTGCTCTCAAAAGGTACTATAATCAATAACCGCTAGATTCCGCACGATTACGTCGAACACCATAGCGAACGTATCGCACACTCGGCTGCTGCTATAGGGATGTTCGAGTTCACATCGCGTGTGTCACAATAATTATTTCACATTCTCTGTTTGTGTTTTACATTTTTCGTTCGAGAATTTCCACTGTTGCAGAGCTCTATTTCCGATGACGGATCCGAAAAACGGCTTCCCGATCTCACCATCGGGGCGCTTTCGGGGTGGTCTTTTTCTTTGTTAGACGAGTGGACCCTTGGCGTATTTAGACGCTTCAGATACCGCGCACCACGAGACATATCTGTGGATCGTTGGTCAACGCGATGGGATTCTAGCCCAGAGCTGCTGGGTCGGTCCTGTGTTTGGCTGTACATTTTTGATTTCAGGGAAACTGTACTTCTTCCTCTCGGCCCCTGTTTATACGCATTGCAAAACATGACCTGGCGTGACCTATAGGGATTACTTTCACTACTATCAATATTCCCACAATTGAAGAGCATAATTATTTACGCTAAATTACTCGCAATAACGTCCGCCTCATGGTGCCCTAGCCGCCGGGATTTTTGTTTCTATATTTGTGTTTCACATTATTTCTTAATTTCAGGAACGTGATTAACTCGACGTTCGAAGTCCCCAGATAAATTTTTATCGAAACTTTTAATTCGGCCCCCACTCAGGTTTTCCATTTTGTAGAGGTCTCCTTCTGATTAGGGATCCAAAAGACCGTTTCCCGATCTCACCCTCGGGGCGCTTTCAGGGGGGGGGGGGGGGGGTCAATTTGACTGTCGACTGTTGGACTGTACAGTGGACTGTGCCGTACACACGATAGAAACTTCTAATTTTCAGGCATCTCTGTGGGTCATTGGTTGACACGTTGGGATTCGGGGCCAGAGTTGCGGGTTCCAGCCTTCGTACGGATTCTAATTTTGGATTTGTGACATTCATTATATCCGCACGAGACCTTTTTCTTTAATGTTATACGAATTTCAAAACATGAACTGAAGTCGCCCGTAGAGATTATTTTGTTGGTGGCGATTATTTCTGTTAATGTGTTACAAATTTTCATTAACTCGACGTTCGGGTCCCACGGATGTGGTTATGTTATATTTATTCCTCATCTCAAGATCTCCATATTGCAGAGCTCCCTTTCCGATCTCGGATCCTTAAAACCGCGTGTCGATTTGACCCTCGATGCGCCTTTGGGGGGTATTGTGCCTCCCAGCTTTGACTCTTGACGTACAGACTGTTTACTTGAATGCGTCACGTGCTCTGCTGCGCAAGGCGTTTCGGTGGATGATCGGTTAGCACGATGACTGTTAGCCGTCTGTGTATTACCCCCGGGTTGCGAGTTCGAGTGCGCGCGGATGTCAAAATTATGATAATGACTATAATAATGCAGAGAGAGTGGGGGTTGTCTTCAACGCATTAACTGTTCCTGGGAACGCAATTGAATGATTGGAAAATACTTTTCGTATAAAATAATTTTTGGGCGAGAGAGATTTCGTACGCCGCGGCCGAAGGGCTTGTATATTATACCAGAGTTCTTATTTCTGTTTAACTTTTCTTCCGATCTGGAATCCGAAAACCGTGTGTCGATTTGACCCTCGGGGCGCCATCGGGGGGTCGTTGACGTGAATGCATCAAATACTCCGTTGTATTTTCAGTTGTATTTTCAGTTGTATATATGGTTAGCACGTTGTCTATTGGTCTTCTTTGCTTTACCCCGGAGCTGCGAGTTCGAGGACGCGCGGATGACAAATTTTGTATTTCAGGGAAACCTTATTTTTACATTTCGACACCTCTGTAATGTAATGTATTGTAATCTCTGTATTGTAATGTATGTAATGTAATGTAAATGTAATGTAATGTATTGTAATGTAATCTCTGTAATGTATTTCAAAAATTTGAACTGAAGTGGTCATCGTGTTTTTTTTTTAATACCTACCTGTTCTCAAATTGATCAACCATTGGCGTAACTAGATATACCTGTGCCACGGGGCAAGAAATTTCCTAGCCCCCCCCCCCCCTCCCCTGGGATGAGGATGGGCGACCGATGGCGACGGGAAAAAGCTATAATGTATATTGTTTTGCAAAAAAAAATATTTTGTGTCAATCAATATGCTAAATGAAATGAAGTATGCTAGCCCGCACCCGAGCCCGAACGCAAAGTCATTATATTGTGACGGGGGTAAATTAAAGGACTCGTCACCTAAGGATCGTTTGGACCAAAAGGACACTGCTTTTTAAACCCAAATATTCCTTTATTTTGACCACATGGATAGTTTCTGACAGGCACAAAACACACTACTGCCAACCCAATGTTTACTGTCACAATCTCCAGACTTTCGTACCTTAGCGCACACGACAAGAACACTGTGCCTAAGTTCGCCCCTTACGTAATGGCAAACAACCGCGGGTCCGTACGTTTGCCCATGCTGCGGTGACACACTGTGCAACTTGCACTCACTCTCGCCAAAAGGTCCTCCAGTCAATCTCGCGTCCAACTGCCTCGCCAACTGACTCCTGACTGACTAACTGACTGCCGTTTCCTTGTCTCACTGACCTATATAAAATCTGTCAAACCAACACATAACACGTGACTTTTCAGCCACGATTACCAAACTGTATCACTTCATTCGGCCACCACGGCCCAGTCAGCACTCCCAAAGTCCACACCTGATGCAATCCATACCTTCCTCATTACGGCTAAAATCGCCGATGCTTTTATAACACAGAAAGTACTTTACCATGTCCAAGTACCATGGCACTACTCGATAATTACCACACATAGCGTTACAATGCATGAAAACAATTACATAATTTCCTCAAACTTTCTTACAAGCGTCCAAAACACACATTCCCCAAATTTACCCCAAAAATGCAAAGGCGACGAGACGCGAACGCAGAGTAGCGTCACAATAATACGAAACCCGCGTCTACGAATGAAGGGACCTT
Organism: Nemoura dubitans; assembly: GCA_921293005.1. NCBI lineage: Eukaryota > Metazoa > Arthropoda > Insecta > Plecoptera > Nemouridae > Nemoura > Nemoura dubitans. The sequence continues at coordinate 21,942,108 of OV121077.1, forward strand.
CCTAGTTGTGTTCATGTTTATAGGTACTGTTGCCACTGAAGTAGAACTCAAAATTACTTTGAAAGTTTGAATGAACAGCGTTGCCCGAAACCTGTATAGTTCTGAAATTCCCATGTCGTTTATCAGTTCGAATGGTAACGCAATGCAATGATAAATTGGACGTGAGTCGAGACTGAAGTAGCCATATGAAATGTCCCAACCCACCGGCACGTCTTGTGTTCAAATTTTAAATTTCAGGAAAACTATGATTCTAATCTCAATTCAGTAACTTTTACGTTATGCATTTAAGGACCGGCTACACCGACCTTTAATCCCTATTCCCTCTAATCCCTCTAGCCCCTCGATTGCGAGTCAAAAAGCAATTCTTCAGTTAATTGTTAATGGCTGCCGTATTAGTCTATTAGAAAGCCTAAAATTATGATTCCTTGGGTAGGTCCATTTGTTCTTCCATCATCCTGAAAGTTTTAATTGATTTCGCTCAATGCTTTTAAAGCAATCGACCAAAAAAGAAAGCATATTGTTTTAAATTCATTTCCATGATTCCCGCTAAACGACTGGACCTACGAACTTGAAATTAATCAACAACGTAGAAGACATTCTAATCTATAGTTCAATTGGAATACATTTTCGAATTTTTGGTTTGTTCGGCGCCAGAATAGCAGTTTTTTATTTTTTCCTAAAAGTGCATATGTATTTTATTAGAAGGAGAAATTCGCATTTTTGTTCCAATCGTACTATAGATAATGTTCATATATATGCTGATAAAAATTGAACCCCATTTCAGAGATATATTGGAAATAAATAATTGTAAACACTTAGGTAAATATGGGCAATTTGTGTCCATGGTTCGTTCGTTATTTCCTCTCACACGCCTTCGACTCACCAAAGTTGATAGCGACTCAGTTGGGAATGTGACAGAAATAGACAGATTATAAAAGATTACTTTTTAGTTTTTATGCATCCGACTTCTACGGTGCGATACGCTTTCAGGTTTCAACTCTCAGGCCGGGCTTGCTATGTTCTTTCTGTCGGAGACTCGCGGTAGCACAGAATCGAGAGTGCATTATCAAGACTGGCGCGAACATACCTACCTACCTACCTACCTACAGGGAGGACGTGTATCACATCGGCTCCCATAAATTTCGTTTTCTCGGGCGGTTTACTGTGTGCCAGTTTCGCGTTTTTTCAACAAATTGTGTAAGAACTGTGAACTGACTGTCTAGTGAAAGTGCGGTTTTGGTTCTTTGTTTTTTGGCAAAGTTACGCAAGTTTTACGGTGCAATATGTAAAACCTATATTGCCGTGTAGCCTCTCATGGCATTTGCGTCGTTAAACGAAGGTAAACGAGCTGCACAGTGACTCACCAGTATTAATAGACTCACAATGGCAATCTCACCAAAGCTAGCGGTCATCATTGACAACGTTCCCGACTCCACTATCGATGATTACTTGCAAGGAATTACTGATATTCTCACCGGTCAAAAAACCACTCATGCATCAAGAATCTCGGGAGGGCGTGTTTGCGTTTTCTTAACAAACGAAGACGCGGTCTCCACGATAACTGAAGATGGTTTCATTGCAGTCAACAATGAAATGGTTCCCATCCGCAGGTTCAGTACAGCTGCCACAAAAATTATGCTTTCCAACGTGTATCCCTTTATAACCAACGAAATGTTGGTGAGCAAAATCACCCAATTTGGGGAGCTAACTGGTCCTTTTCGCGATATTTCCACGGGATCAAAGATTGGTGAGTGCTCTCATGTAAAATCTTTCCGCAAACTTGCTTATGTATTGGTCGAAGACTTGACTCGTGTGCCCGAAACTCTTCGGTTTGAAGTAGAAGGATTAAATCACGTAGTCTTTCTCTCAATGGACGATGTATTGTGTCACAAATGCAAGCGCAAGGGCCATGTAATGAAAAACTGCAAAGCTGTGTCAGAAGCGACGGGAAACCCTCAGCCGCCGCCAACACGGAACTTAAAATCGTTTCCAGATCTACCGTCCCGTTCTTTCGCGAACGCTACAGCCGGTACAACGGCTGGGATAGATACCCAACCAATTAGTCTCAGGCCTGATACGCAGGTAAATGTCAGTGACGAAGGCATTAATCGGCAAATTAACAACAACACCTCCACTTGTAAAGATACTGCTACTGTTTTGAAAGTGAACGTGAAAAGCGCTGAAGAGAGAATAAAGCAGCTTCAACAGTCACAGAAATTGAATACCAATGCCACTCCCTTGCTGAGCACCGTATCTCAAGACACGGTCACACCGTCGTCTATTTACGAAAGCCCAACTGCAAACAGCAAACTTTCGGACGGTGGCTCATCCGCGAAGAGGTCGCGTACCGAAACTTATTACAGTCAAGACGAATATGAGTCCGACCGTGAGTCAGTAATGTCGCTGGGGTCGTCCTCGTCGGCTACCGAATCCACGGCTGTCCTTCTCACGGAAGTGGACTTCCCAACTAACGGTAGTACAGTGACTAAACCAATCATCCCCCCTGAAGGATTCAAAGAATTCCTAAATGCAACTAGACACTTTAAGAAAATTCTTCCGATTATCAAAAAATACACGTCAGATTACCAAGCCATCAGCCTTGAACTCGAAATCTATGCAAAAAAACAACCGGATGTCAACCTACGGCGAAGGATCCAAAGGATAATTGCAGCCATTGCCGCTGAGAGTTAGGATGGTTAAAGTTATGACTCTAAATGTAAGGAGCCTTAACAGTGACATCAAGCTGACACTGCTAAGTAATCTCCTTAGGCGTAGCAGAACGGATATTCTTTTCCTCCAAGAGACAAACATTTCATCGATAACTTCATCCTTGCCATTTCTCACTGATTTTAATATCATCATTAACGCACCAGTCCAAAACTGCAGCGGCACCATTGTTGCTCTCAGAGAACCCCTGCAGCATGCCAGCCAGGTCACCATTGTACCCGGCTACACTCAAGCTGTTAAAATATGCATCCAGAAGAAAATTTTCCACCTCATAAATGTCTACATGCCACACAACAACGCGGTTGCAACTGAAGTAATCGAGAAAACTCGCGAGTATATGACAAACAATGAGCTCCACGACCACTCTATAATCCTAGGTGGAGTCTGGAACCTCACCATCGACGCAAAGGACCGAATGGGACACACGGAAAGGAGAACTTTCCACGCAGAATTGCTGAAATCTCTACTCGCTGCCGAGGACTTGGAAGATGTGTGGAGACACACCTTTCCTGATATGCGTGAGTACAGTTACGTGGGCACCCAAGATACGCGCCCCCGATCACGCCTGGATAGGTTCTACGTCAGACGCAACGACATTCCGAATTGCCTCTTCCCTCGAATCAAGCCATCATTCTCGGACCACTCATCCATGTCATTCAGCTTTTCTCTGACCAGTTCTACCAACAGACCACCGTACTGGATCTTTAATAATCGTTTGTTAAAAGAAAAAATCTACGAAAGCCACATTTCGAACGTCATCGAACACTTAGTAAACAAGCCATCTAGTGACGACCTACTTCAACGTTGGGATGAGCTCAAATCTGAAATAAGGGTCGTGACGCAGCGCTACGAGGCGCACCTTGCAAGCTGCGCAAGCGAGACGCTGCGGCACGCCGAACACCGATTGCGTCGGATCGAAGGGCACGAATATCTAAGCAGGGCCGAACGCATCGAGATCAACGAGTGCCTGGCACTTATTCGGCGCACGCACTACGCGGAGGCTCGAGCAACACTTGTGATGTGATGGAATCAAATCGTGTGTACAAAGATTACAACCAACTTTCGCCTACCTTCTATCAACTTGGAAAGGAAAAGAAAACGACCAATCAAATTCCCGCACTTCGGATTGAAGGCACGGTGATTACAAATCATACGGAAATTAAAAACACGATTCGAAATTACTACGCCACCTTGTATGAGCGCTCGAACGACAACAACACTGAAACTCCCCAATTGTACGAAAACCTACCGCAATTATCCCAGCCTCAACGAGACAAACTTGATGCACCTATCTCGCCGAGCGAAATAACAACCTCAGTGCAACAACTGACCAAGAGTAAGTCGCCTGGCCTTGACGGACTGACCACGGACTTCTATGCTAAATTCATGCATAAACTGCTACCGCTCTTCGTCCGTGTGGTCGAAGAATCTTTCCAGTCAAAACGTCTCCCCAGATCTATGCAACTCGCCGTGCTTGCACTGATTCCAAAACCAGGGGATAAACTTGAGTTGAAAAACTGGAGGCCCATTTCACTACTGAACACGGACTACAAGATAATCTCCCGCGTTCTTTCAAACCGTCTCACGCAAGTTCTCCCTGGCATCATCAACAGCGACCAAACATTCTGTGTACAAGACAGGAATCTCCACTCCAATCTGCACTTGATAAGAGACGTCATCGACTACACTAATCGTGAAGACCTACCATTGGCTGTTGTGTCACTTGGCCAGGCTAATGCATTCGATCGAGTCGAACACAACTACCTTTTTAGAACATTGCACGCTTTCGGCTTCGGAGAGGGTTTCATGAGCTTCATTGAAACTCTGTACCACAACGCACGATCCACAGTCCGCATCGGAAACTCCCTTGTGCCTTTTTTCCCCTTCAATAGAGGAATACGCCAAGGTGATCCACTTTCAGGGGTTTTGTATACCCTTTCGATCGAACCTTTCCTCGACCTGTGCAGGCGTACGCTCGCTCCCTACGGCTTGACAATCCCTGGATCCACTGCACCATTGGTGACGACTGCTTACGCCGACGACGTATCCGTTTTCGTTTCCGATGACAGAGGTTTTCCACTACTTCACACCAACTTCATGATATATGGACATGCTTCAGGTGCAAGACTCAACATTCAAAAGTCAAAAGGGCTGTTCGTTGGTTGCTGGAAGAAGAGATCTGACCGACCACTGGACATGGAATGGAGGAATGACGGTTTGCGCTTTCTCGGAGTATGCCTTGGTAACGACCAAGAATGGCATGAGCAGAACTGGTCCATACTTAAAGAGAAGATCAAAAAAGGCATCGGTCGCTGGCGAAAATTCAACCACGTCACAAGTATGCGAGGACGCAGAATAATAATCAACCAACTCCTCGGATCAAAACTCACACACGTCATCAGCATTCTCGATCCCCCAAAGAAGTTTGTTGACGAACTCCATGGTATTCTGATTAAATACCTGTGGAGTGGCCGACACTGGCTCAACCAACGAGTAGTGTTCGCCCCGCCACATGTCGGTGGCATAGGGGTAAAACACATATCCTGCACAGCCATAACTCTCCGCTTGAAAACCCTTGGCAAATTCATCTCTCCGACCACCGAACACTCCCACCTTTTTCATCTCCAAACCCATCATTTCAACCTCTACAGCCCAGGCACCCCTTTCCCCTCGTCTCTACTCCAACCCATCCGAACTGACTGGTTTCGCCGGCTTCCTTCCTTCTATCGTTCAGTTTTCCAGGCGTGGGACGCAATGTGCCCTGGCGACACCTTGGCTGCGCTCGACGTGCTCGGCCGTTCACACCTCTACAGACATGTACTTTCCAAGGAGATGCCACAGACCGAACTTTCCGGGAATCCTGTGTGAGTCGACCAGGCAGCGAACTGGGCTTGCCTGTACGAGTATCCGACCAGCAGCGCGGACGGGGACGTCTGCTACCGCATTCTACATGACGCCGTCGCGACGCCTGTGCGTTTGCACAGATGGGGTCTACGCGCGACGCCCGAATGCCCGCACTGTACTGCGCTCGGAACTGCCATCCATTGTTTGTTCGAATGTCCTAAAGTCACCCCCTTATGGAATTTCATCAAACACCTTGTTAAACGTGCCACACAAAAACAAGCTGTGAGCATGAATGACATTATCTGTGGCCTAACTAAGTCAAAATGCAATGACCTAGCAAATTACATAGTCAACATAGCAAAATCCACTGTATATAAATTCATCTCAAAATCTATTGATGTTCCAAACTCCGACGACCCACTCACTATCCTCAAAAACAGAATAAGACAAAGAATAAGTTTAGAATACTACTACGCTTTGCGGCAAAACAATTTGGCACAATTCAACCAAATATGGGCCAAAAAGAGATTTTTATGCAGGTCACCAACGACTACCTTGTTTTCTGCATTTAGATTTCAAGTACTTTCACTACCCTTTCTTGCTGCCATTCCTATTATTATGTGAACTGTACACTTCCAATTTGAAAACCACTGTTATACTTGTTTCACTACTAGGGCGAACGCAATTTGTGTTGCGTTGAAGATGAGCGTAGCGGTTTGTATTTAGCGCATAAACAGCTTGAGGCAAAAAGCCTAAATCATGGAGAAGCAAGCCGGACGATTGCTTTCTCAAAGATTCAGTTCACTTGAAAATGTAAACGGTTCTGACCTTTCTTTGTTTCTGTCCGAGCTGTCGGGTAGCGGAAATGTGCTCATTTTGAGATCATTGAGCATTTTGCATGTTAATACATAGATGTAACTCATGCCCAAGGGTTTTTATTGGGTTTTATTGGGTTGGTTTTTATTGGGAAAAATCTGGTGTGATGTTTCGATTTGGTTTCGATGGTTTCTAAAGGCAAATCGAAATTGGGAACATTTGAAAAAAATACGCACTTTTAAATAAATTTCCGTACTTTACCAAACTTGCCCAATTGTCGAATTTTGCTCTTTTTTCTACTTTCAAAGTGAAGTGTGTGGAGGATTTTCTTGAAATACGCAGGGGGTCTAAGTTGAGAACAAAAGTAGACACCCTGAAAATTTCATCCCGCTCGAAGCAGGCGTTTGGCCTGTAGAGCGCGCGCAAACACACATACAAAAAAAAAAAAAAAAAATGTCGGGAAGTAGCTTCCCTCCCTATATAACCAGGATAGTCAGCATCCTGACATATCATCACCCGCTAGTATAAGGGCTATTTGAGCACGACATAGGTAAAGGTCCGGCTTAAGTTACCAATACCTATGTCCGGCACTAGTTATAAAGCTACATTCATTGTCGAAATACTGTTAACATATTGACCAGTGGAAAGTGAACTATGATAAGAATGGAATGGCGAAGTGTTTCAGAGCCGCAAATTGATGGTTTAGTGTAGTACGGTTTTGCTCTGTTTGAAAAGACTTTCGGTCCTAAAAAGGACCTTTGTCGACGTTTCGTCGGCGGTGGCGCCGACATCTTCAGGACTGGTGATCCAGTCTGGTGATTGGACTGGTGATTCAGGACCAGTCCTGAAGATGTCGGCGCCACCGCCGACGAAACGTCGACAAAGGTCCTTTTTAGGACCGAAAGTCTTTTCAAACAGAGCAAAACCGTACTACACTAAACTATGATAAGAATAGTCTCCTTTCACTTGCTATAGCAAGGGAAAGCCCTTTCGCTAGTAGCAAGGCCGATAAGCAGCCCATTGGAAAGGCCAGGGGTGAAAACAGATATATAAAGACGAGGGCGCTAAGACTAGGGACAGTACCGTCCGGGCATTGAAGCAAGAACACTCAAACCGAGCAGCCGCCTCGTCAATATCTATCTGCGTTGACCATTGTCTCGCCAAGGCGAACGCAATTTGTGTTGCGTTGAAGATGAGCGTAGCGATTTGTATTTATGGCATAAAAAGATTGAGGCAAAAAGCCTAAATCATGGAGCAGCATGCCGGACCATTGCTTGTTAGAAAATTCTGATCACTTGAAATTCTGGCCTTTCTTTGTTTCTGTCCGAGATGTAGAGTAGCGGAAATATGCTCATTTTGAGATCATTGAGCATTGTGCATGTTAATACATAGATGTAACTCATGCCCAAGGGTTTTTATTGGGTTTTATTGGGTTGGTTTTTATTGGAAAAAATCTGGTGTGATGTTTCGATTTGGTATCGATGGTTTCTAAAGGCAAATCGTAATTGGGAACATTTGAAAAAAATACGCACTTTTAAATAAATTTCCGTACTTTTCCAAACATGCCCAATTGTCTAATTTTGCTCTTTTTTCTGCTTTGAAAGTGAAGGGTGTGGAGGATTTTCTTGAAAAACGCAGGGGGTCTAAGTTGAGAACAAAAGTAGACACCCTGAAAATTTCATCCCACTCGAAGCAGGCGTTTGGCCTGTAGAGCGCGCGCAAACACACATAAAAAAAAACAAACAAACAAACGAACACACACCAAGTGTTTTTTTTAGCAGTAGTGAAATTGATGATTTCGCTTCGCTCGCTTCGCTCGCTACGCTCATCAATCATAAATTGTAAGTGATAAAAAACACTGTTCGAATAAACAAACAAACAAAACCTACCTACCTACCTACCTAAATAAAAACGCCAATAATCAAGAAGCCACTCCAGTAAACCAATAACACACTTACACATAGTATAGTACCAACTATCAATTTTTATCAAACGACGGCGGTGTTGTGGACAGTTTTGCTCTGATTAGGCAGGCTTGTGGTCCTAAAAAGGACCTAGCGAGTTAGTTGACACTTCTGCGAATTTCAGGACTGTATCTATAGAGGCATTGCAGCTATATCACAGGCCATATATTATGATATGTGCATTGTAACAACTAGCAACTACTTATCGGTACCTACCCGACCCGAACCGGAATTCAAAAGTTTGGAAATCCTGAATTCTGAAACCAGATCCCAATGTCTTTTGATTCCCTGGTGCAATTTCAGTCCAATAAGTGAATTCCCGCTAAAGCTGCTGGTATACTTGATCGAAAAATGACCTATATGAGCTAAAATATCTAGGTATGTGCTATATAAATGAGCGAAGTATTAAGTGACAATACAAAATAATAGGAAACAGCAACGCGTTGTTCTCTACACTTATAGGAAATTTAGTTTTCTTCAATTTTGGAAATTCACGATATACACAAAAAAACCTGGTCTGATCACGGTCAATAGATCCTGGACCATTATATACTTTGATAACAAAGATGAATAAAATATTGTAAGTCGCGCCTTGCGAATTATTAAGAATGGATAAAATGAATTACTCCCCCAGCTAGCACAAAGTATATGGGCCAGATATGGCCCAGTCCATTTTTGCTATGCCACTGATCTGGACCAGCTCTGGACAGATAGGCTTGGGCCAGACCTGGATACGAAACATCAACCACAACTTTGCCAAATGCATGGCAGCCATAGATTTTCCTTGCTGCAGCCATATCGTGCCTGGACCATAGCAGATCCAGACCGAATGCACACGTCGTTTGTGTATGCAGAGAAAATTGAAAGGATCCTGACAACCACACCGTTACCATAGGTTTACCACACCGTTGCCACAGGTTTACCATGCCCATTCCATATTTTCTCCAAACCAAAACCACATCAATTTTGGGCTAGAATGGGACCAAAAATTAGCCCATCCTTATTTACACAGAAGTAGGTTCTCTCAACACTCTGCTAAAGCGGTTCGTCAAACAAAAGAAAATTTGGTTTGAGTAAACGAAAACTTGTGTGAAACTTCCCAAACTTCCCATACACGTTTCATATATGCCACCATACATGGTACAATATATGGTACGTATGGCAAATGTATGTTCTAAAATTTCATGTATGAAAATTATAGTGTGACACATATGGTTTACATATATTTTTTTTATATTGTGTTTAGAAAATATAAGAAAACTATGTGTTTTGTGTATGGAAAATGCAAGAAACATGTATGTCTGCCAAATACATTTCGTATATATTTGTAAGCATGTGTTTCTAGTATGGAACACTACATTTAACTTACAGAGATTTATTTATTTCATTTAAATTTGTATTCTCTGTATAAATGTCAAAGTTCTTGACACATCTTCACCAAAACTTATACACATATCGATCTTATAGATTTTTATCATGCCTGAAAATCTGAGGACGGTAGGACTTTCCGATTGGTTTTTATTAGCATTTTGGAGTGTTTTTTCGTTAACGCCTGATTCATCAGAGTCCAGTTTCCTTCGTTTCCTGGGTTACTAGGGGGCAATTGTGTAACTTTGTGATTTCAAAACCGTTCGTTTTCAATATCACTGCCCCGTGGTGCAACACGTGGGCAGTGATTTGAAATCGAGTGATTTCGAGCCAAATCAAACGAAATAAAGATACACAATCGCATTTCAGGTATGGCCAAGGCATAGATTTGACAGGTATCAGAAGTTTAGTCAAATTCGTTTGGCCTATTTAATATTTATACAAGTAGCTTTGGAAGTAACTGAAAGTAAATTCGCGTCAGAGATAGGTATACCTCCAATCTAATAAGAACAATTCGGACATAAGTAATGACTTATGTATTTACGTTTTCATTACTAAATGAGCTCATAATTTGTATTTTTTTGTTATCTGACAGCTCGGAGAGAAACAAAGTTAAGGTCGGAATCGTCTAAATTTACAAGTGATCAGAATTTTCTAGAAGGCAATGGTCTGGCTTGGTGCTCTGTGGTTTTCGCAGTTTTCGTATTAGGTCTCCTGCCTTCACCTTTTTATCTGCAATACAAACCGCTACGCTCATCTTCAACGCAGCACGAATTGCGTTCGCGAAGCACTAGAACTTAAAAATATTATTTTACTTCGATTACAGCTTTCTGCGGTTAATAAAACCATATCCACTGAGCAATAATACATAATATTATAACGATGAATCCCAAACTATTTGTAATGCGCCGCGCGATGTCCGGAATGGCAGCTGTGTGCGGCGAACCGCTAGTGGCGCCCCAGTCGCCCGTTTGAATTCTGTCCTGTCGTTGACTCGTTTGACGCGTTCGACGGTTCGTTGCTCGGCTGATGTTTGGTGCTTTTCAAGTTATATATTGGAAAGAACAACGCAAACATGGTATGTATTGAATTATGTATACTTTGAACTTAAACTGCATTCTAATTTCTGAAAGAATTTTCTAAATGGGTGGTCATTTATTTCAGATTTGTTCGAATGAAGCCAGTTTTCAGTCAGTCTACAGGCCCATGTCATCTATTGCGCGCTCAACAGTTGAATTTGGATTCAAACTTTCTATGGTAAGTGTGATAGTGAAAAATACCCTCCGGATGACTGGACCCTATTGCATGCTTACCACTTTCCACAATCATACGTGTTACCAAAGAATGCGGCTACCTTCTTGCTAACGCAAACATTAACCTTCAATTCTTTTGGTGGTTTGTCTGACGTATGGAATTTTTTGGCTTCATTAGAAGAACGTTACTACAATGTCAGGCTGCTGCCAGACCAAAGAATCGCAGCGTATTACCAGAGATCTCTGTCCGCGTACCAAGACAACCACCAGCCCTCGATGAAGCCGAGTCGAGCAACGTTTCGCGATGTATCGTAAACGGCACTTCTTACAACTTAAACGTCAGAGTGATAGGCAGAGCAACATGCAATAGGTAGTACATAGCTTCATTATCTATTACTGTTTCTGAAATAGAAGAGGTCCCACCTCCTATGCACCCTGAAAGTATGGTAGTACCTGCCTAAAACCTTCGATCACTGCTCCGGTACGGGATAGGCAACAAGCGTGCCTAGCCAGCTCTTACTGCATTCACGATGTATGTTGCCACTTTTACGTTATCTTAAAACTGGGTAAACATTAAAACCAGGGATCCGAACCGAAATCAATAACGGTTCCGATTCCGGTTCTGGTTCTGATTTTTTAAATATCGGTTCTGGTTCCGGTTCTGGTTCTGAATTACTTCAAATTACGGTTCTGGTTAGGGTTCTGGTTCCATGATATTTTGATTAACGGTTCTGGTTCTGGTTCCGGTTTTTGAAACAATCATTCAGGTTCCGATTTTGGTTCCCGTTCTTTTGATAAAAATTTAGGTTCCCATATCGGTTTCAAAAAAAATAAAGATTCTAATAAAGGTTCCAATAAAAAATTAACGTTTTGAAGTTTGCCTTCCAATTTTTAAATTACGGTACCGTTAACTGGTCGCTAAAGATTATTATTTCCGTCAATGCCTTGGTATGTCTTAAGCAACTTCGTTAAGCGATTTATTGGTAATTTTACTGCTACAATATGTCACACCCACACTGTAGGTCTGTCACGTCAATCCACAATCACAAATGCTGACGCATTACTGTTTGCAGTCTTCTTCGAAATGGCAAAAGATGCGTAATGTTACCGAAATTGTTTACCTTCGCACACTCAATCCCTGCACCGAATTAACTCAGTGCATCGCTTTTCGAAGTTGCAACTCACTGTAGGCCACAGACGACTGAAATGTTACATTTTCCCCATCGAAGGAAATGAATTGGAATTTTTATTTTGCTTTTTTAAGTTTGTGGAACCTTTATGAATTTGAGAGGAACCGATATTTTTTCGATCCCAATAGTGATTCCGGTTCCGGTTCCGGTTCTATAAAATATTAAATAACGGTTTTGATTCCGATTCTGGCTCTCAATATTTTTGAATAACGGTTCTGATCCCGGTTCTGGTTCCATGAAAATAGGGGTTCTATCGGGTTCCGGTTCTGGTTCCGGTTCGGATCCCTGATTAAAACCAACACACAAGGGGATTATTTAGCTACTGCTAAAATTCAATTGTCTTATTTAGAATGAACTAGTATATATATTTTTTTTTTAAGAAATACATAACGGCATAATCATGGTTATAGAGTTCATCTGACCGATGATGACAGCTGGTAAGGCCTTTACTTTAACGTTGCATGGGATACATACAGCGCTGAGCTAGTTGCGTATCCCGGCTCGCAATGGTCGAAGCTAAAACTATAGTTCTCTGGTGTTTGTCATAATTCGTGAAACCTGAAGCAGTACCTAGTTGTTGCAATTTTTTGTCAAATGTTTAAATGAATTGCAGTAACCTACTGGCAAATCTCTGGATGACTGGGCCCTATTGCATGCTTACCACTTTCCACAATCATACATATTATTACCAAAAAATGCGGCTACCTTCATGCTAACGCGAGCTTTGACCTTCAATTCTTTTGTAGGTTTGTCTGACGTATGGAATTTTGTTTTAGGCTGCATTTGAAGAACGTCACTACAATGTCAGGCTGCTGGCAAACCAAAGAATCGCAGCGTATTACCAGAGATCTCTGTCCGCGTACCAAGACAACCACCAGCCTTCGACGAAGCCGAGTCGAGCAATACATTGTACGTGTACATTGTACTTGTACATTGTACTTGTACATTGTACTTGTACATTGTACTTGTACATTGTACTTGTACATTGTACTTGTACATTGTACTTGTACATTGTACTTGTACATTGTACTTGTACATTGTACTTGTACATTGTACTTGTACATTGTACTTGTACATTGTACTTGCACATTGTATTTGTACTTGTACTTGTACATTGTACATTGTACTTGTACATTGCACAATGTACATTGTGCTTGTGCATTGTGCTTGTTTTAGGCTAGTGTAGTTTCTATGAACCATATGAATCACCATTATATGTTTTCCTCTCTAATTCCTTATATATGTCAGACATATATGTCAGACATATAAGTTTCACATAGTTTCCACTGTTCGAAATTTCTCTAGTTTTCTTATATGTTTCACATATGGATTCACATAATCATATGTGTTTCATACAAATTTACCATATGTGTTCCATATAATATGTACTTCCGTGTGGGTTGGTGCCAAAAGACTGCATTTTCACACAAGTTTCCGATTACCAAGGCAAAGATTCTTGGTTTTGGCTGACTGATGAAGCAGAGTGCTATGGAACCACTCCCGTGAAATCATGGCTGGTAACCGAAAGGAAATTAACTGGACGGAAAAGTACCCAAGGGATATCGAGAAATACGTTGATCTAGTTTTGCAATAAATAGGTTTTTATTCAGTATTGCAAACAGTAACTTACAATGAATATTATTTGGATATATACGCGGGACGAAAATGACACTGGGCTTTTGATCTTGGCGGATATACTTGTACGGACGAAAATGTAACTTTTAAAATATGTTTTGGTTAAACATACGTTTGCCGATCATACAGTGACAGAGCGATAGTAAAGCGAAAAGAGGGAAACCTGTTGTTGATATTTTGGCCTAAAAATATAACTATGGAGGTGTCAACAATTTGCATAACAAGCCTGGGAGTGGTGTACCGTGAGCCTGACGCATTTCCTCCCTTTGGTACGCCGATCGCCGGATTCTTGCTGCCGTTCCATCTGCATCCACCCATTCCATCTTCCAGCAGTCGCTCAGAACAGCACCAACTTTGGTCAATTTAAATTGACAGAATTAACAAGAGGCAAACATTCACGACAAACAATCACGAGAGGTTCATATTCATGGATTCGTTGATTTTTGGATGAGCGAGCGAAGCGAGCGAAGACTTCAATTACACCACCCGTAGAAAAAAGTAACCCATGTTTTTTTTTTTTTTTTGACTGTTTGTCCGCGCTCTACTGACCAAACGGCTGAAGCGATTTTGATGAAAATTGTAGGACACCTTCAAAATCTCTGAACTTAGATCTGCCACGTTTTTGAAAAAGATCGGCTCGGAACTCTTTGCATAAATCGATTTTTACGAAATTTTTCAATTTTTTCAAAATTTTGCGTCTTTATAACTGTCAAGGTTATTAACCACTCTTTGCCCAAATTTGTACACATGTTGCCCTTATGGATATTTATCATTCCTGAAAATCTTAGATTGGTAAGACGTTCCGTCTGGTTTTTATTCGCATTTAAGAAGTGATTTTTCGTGATTTTCGACACCTGATTCAACATGTGATCGGTGTCCTTGGTTCTCTTATGTTGTCCGTGGTAACCAGTGTTGTTGATTTCAAGTTCGTCCAAGGGAAATATTCGATAGCTTTTGGAAGCTAGGCAATTCTGTTTATGAAGTTAATTGAAAGGGAAACAGTGCCACAAATGTAGCTAGAAACTTATAAAAAACCTTTAAGAATATTTAATATTTATGTATTTACGATTTCGTTACTGAATACGCTCAAAATAAGTATATTTGAGCTTTTTGATAGGTTACAGGGAAAAACAAAGAAAAGTCAGTCATCGAAATTTTCACGTGATCAGAACTTTCGAGAAGGCTCGAACGCTCATCCTTCAACGCGACGGTATCGAGCGTTCGGCGAAGCCCTAGTTAATAATAATGTTTTTAGTTGGTGAATATCTTGTTTCAAGTAAATCCCTAAGATCAATGTTGCCGCATATCGGTGTCGCTGAATGTTCTTGGTTGCAAGATGGTCACACTGGAGTTACTATTACTAGGGCGAACGCAATTTGTGTTGCGTTGAAGATGAGCGTAGCGGTTTATATATAGCGCATAAAAAGATTAGGCAAAAAGCCTATGAAAATCATGGTGCAGCAAGCCGGACCATTGCTTTCTCCAAAATACTGATCACTTGAAATTGTAAACGATTCTGACCTTTCTTTGTTTCTGTCCGAGGTGTCGGGTAGCGGAAATATGCTCATTTTGAGATCATTGAGCAATGTGCATGTAAATACATAGATGTAACTCATGCCCAAGGGTTTTTATTGGGTTTTATTGGGTTGGTTTTTATTGGAAAAAATCTGGTGTGATGTTTCGATTTGGTTTCGATGGTTCCTAAAGGAAAATCGAAATTGGGAACATTTGAAAAAAATACGCACTTTTAAATAAATTTCCGTACTTTTCCAAACATGCCCAATTGTCGAATTTTGCTCTTTTTTCTGCTTTGAAAGTGGCTACGATCTCAAAATAAAGATAGTAAATTATGAAGAGTTCCGTATTTTCTGACGTACAATTTCGTTGACGGTTATTTTTGATGAGCGTAGCGAGCGAAATCTTCAATTTCACTTACCCCAGAAAAAAGTCACTTGTGTCTGTTTTTTTTTTTTTTTGTGTTTGTGCGCGCTCTACAGACCAAACGCCTGAACCGACATGGATGCAAATTACTGAGTATCTACCTCTGTTCTCAACTTAGACTCCCTGCGTTTTTGAAAAAGATCGGTTCAGTAACTTTTAAAAAAATCAATTTTTACGAAATTTTTCGAATTTTTCAGAATTTTGAACCCCTGTAAATTTCAAAGTTCTGAACATAACTTCACAAAAACTTCTAAACATGTTGACCTTATACATATTTATCATTCCTGCAAATCTTAGTTCGGTAGGTTTTTCCAATTGGTTTTTATTAGCATTTTTGTGGTGTTTTTTTCGTGGTTTGACGGCTGATTCAATACGAGTCCGGTTTCCTTCGTTTCCTTGGTTACCAGCTTTGTTGACCACGAAGAGAAACAAAGGAACGTCAGAATCCGTATATATTTTCAAGTGATTAGAATTTTCGAGAAGGCAATGGTCAGGTTTGGTGCTCCATGGTTTTCTTGTGACTGCTGCCTGCACCTTTTAATCCGCTATACACAAACCGCTACCTACGCTCATCTTCAACGCAACACAAATTGCGTTCGCGAAGCCCTAGTTTTAACACATTCACAACTTTAAAAAAAGTAAGGAAGTGTCAGAAATAGAAACGGATATAATTACTTATACCAATATATATAGAGCTCTAAATATATATAATACATATTATAAAACGTGTTCTCTAAAATCAATGGATAGTTAATGGAATTTCATGGACAGACTGGAAGTTCTAATACCTGAGCAGCCTAGGCAATCTTTACGAAAATTGCAATCATGTAGAGTTGCACAAAGTTTGTAAAACGAGTTTACTAGGATGAGTCTTCCAGAACAGAAATTAACAAAATCGAAACAGTATTTAAAAATCAAGCCACATAGAAATAATGAGAAACTAAAAACAAAGCAAATGGATACTCAAGATACAGAGTTAATGGTAATGTCTTTCATTGATCTTGTTATTCTTCTTGTCGGGATGGTGTGATTCTCGTGTGATGCTTGAGAAACCTCTTTTCGGTGGGGTTTTGTTGGAGGTTTTTCCCGAGTTTCCACAAGTTTCTGTAAAAGATTCCAAGTTGATGGAAGTTGTTCTGAATCTAATTGTTTGTTCATACAAGTTGGTATTATTGCGATTTCTATTGCTTCTCTTATTCGTCGAGGTTGTAGCAGGTCTATTTGGGAAATTAGTCTCATTCCATCAAAATTTCTAGTGTAATGTTTCATAGGCATGTTGCGCTAGAGCAGATGATTTGTTACTGCTTTTTACAGCCAGTTGATGATCTTTATTTAGTTGGGAGCAATTTCTGCCTGTTTGGCCGATGTATATTGCTGGACAATCATTGCGAAACGTTGGCAAAATAAATAATATTTTACAAAAATACCATTCGTAGCATTAACCGAAAATTTTTCATATATATATGTATATGTATATATATATATATATATATATATATATATATATATATATATATATATATATATATATATATATATATATATATATATATATATATATATATATATATATATATATATATATATATATATATATATATATATATATATATATATATATATATATATATATATATATATATATATATATATATATATATATATATATATATATACATATATATGAGTGTTTTGATTTTCACAGCAAAGGTTATTACAATCAATATTTTTTGGCTTTAACAGTGTTGAAGTTATATTTATTTTTCCAAAGTTTCGGGCGGATTGTCCGTCCATCTTGGTTTGCTTTCTTCTACAAGAACCAAAACAATACTATTCGAATGACGAAAGTCATAGCAAGGTGGATCATTATCAATACAAATGTATAAAACTAACACATCGAAAATACAAAGGTAGTTAAAATCAGGGTTAATTAAGGAGACAAATTATTGAGAGTTGCATATCGGCTTCTGGTTATAGGGCCACGACTTGGTGTTGTGGGGCTTGTTGTTTCGGTGTTGATTGCAGATGCATTTAAAGCCGATTCTTCCGTTGTGTCTCTGTGATGTACTTTGAAAGGTTTCAATGCAAGTTTCCATTGGTGTGGTATTCGCTTTCCGTCATCTCGGGCCTCGGCTGTTTATAGCGTTGTCGCGGCGTTCAATTTCGATTGCTTCACGTATTATGCGGGGGGAGAAACGTTCTTCCACAGCAATCGTTTTGGCATTTGAAATATCTATTTTATGGCCTTCTTTTGATACGTGCTGTGCCAATGTCGAGGTCGTATGGTCGTTTTTGACAGCTACTTGGTGTTCTTGTATTCGTTGCGAGGTTTTTCTGTTGGTTTGGCCAATGTACGTTTTGTTACAGGAACCGCAAGGAATTTTACACTCCTTGTAATTCGTTTGGGACGAGCCGATTTTATTGTGTGGCTTGTCGATGGTGTAAATTTTCTCCTTACGTAGGATTCTCCCAATGTGATCAGTAACTCCCTTAACGTAAGGAAGGAGTTCCTTTTTATTTACTGTTGCGTCATCTTCAATCGAGCATACAAAAGGACGCCAAAAAACCGCGAGGATGACTTTGAAGATGACCCCACAGTAAATAATTAACTATGTTGGTTATGCCAGGTTGATAGTCTATAGTACTTAGGTTTATAGAATAGTACTTAGGTTGAGTTAGGTTGATAGAATAAAGTACTTATCAAACACTGTGCCATAGCAAAGAATTCAATGTTATAAATAAATAATGGCATAAACAAATGTTACATTCAATTAAAACTAAAATATTGATATGTAAAGAACAGGTCACCTTTTTACCATGAAACCTCATTGTAAAATAATTGTGGCCTTATTAGGTTCACGGTGCTCCAAATATGGCCACAATACATCCTCCTAATTATCAGTGAATAGTTTCGTGATAATAATTTTTTTATGGAGGCAAAAAAATTAGTTAGGTAGTAAAAGGTTCAGTTAAGGTCCTCGAGACTTTTCAGCCCACCATTTTGATAATTAGTACCCAAAAAAAATTATCTCCCCTTAAGGTGACCTCAATATGTACACCTAACTTACATCACAGAGACACAGCGGAAGAATCGGCTTGAAATGCATCTGCAATCAACACCGAAACCGCATGCCCCACAACACCAAGTCCCCCTATAACCCTATAACCAGAAGCCGATATGTAGCACTCAATAATTTGTCTCCTTGTGTCAGTTGTATACATTTGTATTGTTAAAATCCCTCTCTGCACTGTGCAAAATATAAATAAGAAAAAAATCCACGTTGTAATGGGTTATGGAAATGTCCAATGAGTAAGAGATTAGAGTTGTATGAGTTCTTTGAAATTTTTCACAGCAAACATCTCCATTCAAATAATAAAAGTGTGTATTTTTTTCGAATTCGGAATTCCCAATAACACTAATCGATTCCTCTCTGAAAACTGATCAGAAGTCAGCTTGAATCGCAACTCTAGATTGAATAGGAGACGCGCAAAAGGCTGCGATTGATTCACTTATTTTCAAAACAATCTCGGCTGCTATAATCCTCTGTGTTTTGTGAGCATTTTTTTGTAAGCAGATTACGTATGCTGCGATAAGATTCAAGCTCGTCGTGCTCGGCCGTCAAGACACATTCAAGACCAAAGTATCCATGTCAGTTAGGGATGGCGTTTTACGGGTTAAACACAACGGTGATTAGATAGCCCAAACTACTGTTGGTAGACAATTGAAAATTGGACCACTTACTAACCGGAACATTTGACAAGTCGTGCTGCAATCAAAATTCTCCTGCGATGTTTCTAAGGCGTCTTTTTTTACCCCAAAAAATGCAGAGGTTGACAAAAATAATTCCAGGACACAGTTTTGAGCTCAAAATGAATATTTTTTTGACAGTGACAAAGAGCAAGGTGCCAGCTAGGTGGTGTAGAATTTTGGTATCACCATCTTCAGCCATTATCCTCATCTAATTGCCGCTAGATACACAAGTTTAATTGCGTTTATCTCAGTGAGACCTTGGTTTTTTGGAATTTCTCACACTAGACCAAACATTCAAATTGATCTGAAATCTCGTGAAAAAGACGAATGGAATGGTATACTTTAAATATTTGCAAGAAATTGTATTAATTCTGTTTAATTGTTGACTGCGATAATTATTGGATTAAAGCTTCTCGGAACATTCTTATCGCAAATCGGCTTACACGTTAGCAGTGTTTCGAACAATATCACGTGGTTCTCAGCCTCCGTCAAATGGCCAAGACCAACGTTCCCCTTGCGTAATTCCGTAAAAATTGTGGAATGGGAAAATGCGCACCGCGTCCCGCACGTACTACCCCGGAGACGGTTAGTTCCGACCTCTGACAGAATTGAACGGCATTATTTTGAACTAAAGGAGAATCTTAAAAATATAATCTGCCGTGGTATTCCCAGATATTTTTCCCATAAAGTTATACCATTTCTTATAAAGCATAACTTAGCATAATATAACTGTAGGTAATATAAAGGTATACCCGACAGGCCCACATTTACTTCCGCGCCCCGCAGCGGTCTAATCGCAGTCTCGGCTATACTGGATGACAATTTTTAGATCAAATCGTGTGTGGAACAATATATATTTTTAACAGATAATAATGACACCACTAAAATGGGTCCTTTTTTTGGAAAATTTTTCTCGAAACTTTGATTTCTCCCAGACACCAGTTTTCATTCTGTAGAGATCTACTTCCGTTTACGTATCCAGGAAACCCCTGGCCGATCGCACAGTCGTATTTTGATTGCCCGATTCGACTAGACGCATGGATCGTCAAGCTGACAATTTTTCGGAGTAGGTGGTGGGGGTTTTGGAGCAGTTTCCCAAAAAAAATGTGCCCCATTACCAGGCGCGGATTTAAGGATCTAACTGAAGTCTTAATGAGTTTTTACATATTTAGAGATATTTCTGAACATTTTTGGACAATGCTAATTTTAACGTTTTGTAGTGCTTGCTTAGGTTTTTGGTGTCGTTTGCCAAAAAATGAGCTCCTTTTTGGAAAATGTTTCTCGAAATCTAGATTTTCTTCCTGACACGAGTTTTTCATTCAATAGAGCTCTCCAATAAGACCGCAGCCCGATCCCTCCCTCGTGTCGCTCCCAAGTGGGGGGGGGGGGGGGGGGGGGGGGGGTATGCCGGCTTAGACTGTAACGCGCGGACTGATGAAGTAGAGGCGTCTCATATGCTGGGTTTACAGCTACAAATGTAAGTGACACGATGTCATCAACATTGGCTCTGGACCAATCAGCGACTCCGTTGTAGAGTCGCGAACTTGACGTCATGCACATCCAGAGTCGCTGATTGGTGGCAGAGACAATGTTGACGACATCGGGTCACCAGCATTGCTAGCTGTAAACCCAGCGATATACTGCATGCTGTAGCATTGCTGTGGATCATTGGTCACCATGTTGGAATTTCTGCCCAGAGTCGATGGGTCGCGATCCTGCGTTTGTTTGGGAACTTAGATTTTCGTGGAAAATTTATGTTTTTCCCCCGACATCTTTTTCTTCTACATTACGCATTTAAAAACATAAACGGAAGTGACCCATACGGATTACTTCGACTTTTATCATTATACGTTAAATAACACTCTCTATATACGGTCCACTCCCCTTAGTGCAGCCACAGCACGCTCGGCAACTGCACGAGAGTTTCGAGATCGATCTGTTTTTGTTTCTAGATTTATGTTCAAATTTTTTTCGAAATTTCAGGAACGTGAGTGACTTGCCGTTTGAGGTCCCCAGCGCACCCAAAACGGATACATCTTCGGGGGTAATTTTGACAAATTTCCACTTTCATGCAGTTAGCGAATACTGCCGTTATACATCCACTAGAAAGGGAACAGTATATGCCATGAGGTTTGGTGGTAGGGGGGGGGAGGGGGGGGGGGGGAGGGAGGGAGGGAGGGAGGGGGTATTTTCCGCATTTTCTGTTGCTGGAACACAACTGGAATGATTGGACTTATACTTTTTGTGCGAAAGAAATACACTTCTATACTATGCAATTGAAAACATACCCTTTAGTGACCAGGTGTTATTTGCACATGCAATGCCAGTTATGAAATAGCACTATAATGTATACCCTGGGAGAAAGTGTCGACACTGAGTCCATGCACTCACACCGAGTCCGCAATCAGTGCGCACTGAGGGGACAATTTATCTTTGCACTGAGTTCGAACTCAGTTTGAGTGTGCTTTCTCAATGAACCTCGCCATGAACCTCAAGTCATGCACCTCAAGCCATGCACCTCAAGCCATGCACCTCAAGCCATGCACCTCAAGCCATGCACCTCAAGCCATGCACCTCAAGCCATGCACCTCAAGCCATGCACCTCCCCTAAATGAAAGTGTTTGTACGCTTGATACGTTTATAGGTTTATTCGCTTGATAATGAAACCGCAATGTTCCAAGTTTTGAATTTCCTCGATAAAATTCTACCTTACAGAACCCCTGATTTCTGTGGATTGAACATTATCTCCGAACCCCCCCCCCCCCCTTCCACCCTTGACTGTTTGCCCCACCTAGTCTGGGACCCTGCCTACGCCTATGTCATTGCCGACGGAGGTATATAGGAAATACTTCCGTCGCCAAATAAATCTGTAGGCATTGTCTCTCGAGAAATAAAGAAAGAAATTTGTTTGTAATCAGTGGCGTAGCGACCGCCCCCGCAAACCCCGTGGCGGGGGGGGGGGCGCCGAGGTCCAGGGGGCGCTTGCGCGCAGCGCCGGTGCCTTCTGCCCTCCCGGCACCGGCGCGAGGAGTCGGCGTCGAGCGCCTGACATTTGGCCGGACCCTTTATTACGTATCTGAGCAATTCCCAGCGGGATGCGCCCATGGCGCCCGCCTCACAGCTGCGAAACGCCCGTAGCTGGGAGCGAAGTCTCGAAAATACACGAGAATACTCGTATTACGAAAGTTCTCGTTTCTCAATGTCGTCAACGGTTTTGACAAAACGAATCTGCGAGTCTGGACGAAAACGAAACGGTTACGAAGGTTACCATCTCGTTCTCGTTGTTCGTTCGGAAATGCTCGAAAATACTCGTCTTACGAGTCTCATATGACAAAACTTGAGCACAATCAGCCAATGGGAAGAGGTCTTGGCATCCGCCATTAAAATTCCGCGAGATTCCGAATTTATTTAAATCATAACTTCTTCTAAGAATATTATCGGGGAGCAGAATTGTTTTAAAACACAGCGATGCTCTTATAGAATCATGTATTGGTGAAATAATATATTATAACAATTATACGAGCCAAAATATTAACATATATCATCACAAACAGCGTTTGCAAAATACGTATTTTGTGGTTATGTTAGTACCCAGGCAAACTCTAGAAACTCGATGTGACTTAAGACTGGTTTACAACAAACTTAGCAGTTAACTTAATATCTTACGGAATGCTTGCGGTTTAATTATCTGTTTACAATGACAACTTAATTCCCTACGGCAAGCCAATCTAATCGCGTTCAATCGCAGTTTGACGCGGTCAAACATTTTTCTTACGTTAAGTCAAAGTTGTTAAGTTTTAAGTTTTTAAGTTGGAAGTAGACAAGCTTACGGATGTGCATGCACCAAACATTACTGCTACTGCTAAATCTTACTGCTAAGTTGATTGTAAACCAGCCTTTATAGACTTCACCTCTCATGAACGGAACACCGTTGCTGCGGAGCGAAGGACTCGTGAAATTTACGTAGGCATCGGCAAGGTACGGAACGGCAAGGTACATGAAATACAGGGGGGGTTTCAATATTTGGTTTATTTTTACGCCAATTCATTTTATTTTAGGACTTCAATGCGCTTCTTCTAGCCGAAGGCGCAGAGTCAAAGTGTCCGAGCGTACTTTTTGACAGCTGCGTAAACCTTATTCACTGGGACACCTCGATCATACTAGCCAAAGTCTCGTCCCGAGCCCCCAGCACCGTATGCTATCGAAACGGCGCGGGATTTCCCAAGCGTAATTAGTTTGTTTCCTGAAACATAATATGAGGGGCGCCATCAAAAATTTTGCGGGAGACGCATCATATTCACGCTAAGCCACTGTGCATACACCTTGATGTTTGAATGTTTGCAAAATCGGTTGCCATCAATAACGTATGATAAAACAATTTGGGATCAGCATTACAACAAAATATCGATTCCGTTGTCTAAACCTATGGTTGCCTGGCAGCCGAGATCGGTGGAGTGATGGAGTGGTGGAGAGTGAGGTTTATTGGTAATTTCATTACGCTTTGTTGATTAGAGTTTTCGAAACATCTGAAGTGTGCCAAGTTTTACCGTCCCTTTCAGCAGTTAAAACTTTACATTAAAGTCTCTCTTATACTTATGGTCTCCGTCAGGGGCGTTTGGTCAGGGTTTGCGGGATATGCTCGGCACGACCTTGACAAATCACCAAGTGGTGTATTTTTATGTTGATCTATTATTTACTAGGGCTTCGCGAACGCAATTTGTGTTGCGTTGAATATGAGCGCAGCGGTTTGTAAATAGCGCATAAAAAGATTGCAGAAAAAAGCCTATAAAAATCATGGAGCAGCAAGCCGGACCATTGCTTTCTCAAAAATTCTGATCACTTGAAAATGTAAACGATTCTGACCTTTCTTTGTTTTTGTCCGAGCTGTAGGGTAGCGGAATATGCTCATTTTGAGGTCATTGAGCAATGTGCATGTAAATACATAGATGTAACTCATGCCCAAGGGTTTGTATTATAGATTGGAGATATATTTCTGCCGCGAACTTACTTTCCAAAACTTGCATGCACGAAATTGACAAAATTTATAATATCTGTCAAATCTTGAAGTCAACTTCAAGTCAAAAAATCTGGTATGATGTTTCGATTTGGTTTAAGGATTTGGATAAAGGAAACAATCTAAATTGGGAAAATTTGAAAAAAATACTTTGAAAATTTGAAAAATACTTTTAAATTTGAAAAAAAATATTTGAAAAAAATATTTGAAAAAAAAATAAATTTCTAAACTTTTCCAAACTGTCCCAATTGTCAAATATTACTCTTTTTTCTGCTTTGAAAGTGAAGGGTATTGAGCATTTTCTTGAAAAACGCAGGAGGTCTAAGTTGAGAACAAAAGTAGACACCCTGAAAATTTCATCCCAATCTAAGCAGGCATTTGGTCTGTAAACCAAAAAAAAACACACAAAAAACACACACACACACACATAGTGCTTTTTTAGCAGTAGTGAAATTGATGATATCGCTTCGCTCGCTTCGCACGCTACGCTCATCAACAATCATCATTTACAAGTTTGGCTGGGGGAAAAAATGCTGAAAAATCATTTGGACACTGGCCACTGCGACAGTGTTTCGTGGAAGTTCTAGACATATTGTAGCCAGCATTTTTCACCTCGGTTATATACGGAGGTGTTCGCGATACGACGACGGCGAATGGAATTTCACCATAAGTAGTACCCTACTAGTATGATAATTGATCAGTCTAGTCCAAATGATTTTTCGGCTTACTATTACTTCCTGTAAGCGTCAAGAGTTCCAACCCAAAAACACTCCCCAAAAAAAACACTGCTCGCCCCTGGTCTCCCGGATCCATGGCAACGCCAATTGTTCAAGGAGATTCTGTGCGAAAAAGGGTGCGCGATTGGAAAAACATGATTCATTTAATATGATGACATATATATATATATATATATATATATATATATATATATATATATATATATATATATATATATATATATATATATAAATATATATGTTGTTTTAAATTTTCACAGCAATTAGTTTTTAAAAAAGACTTTTGGATAAACTGTGGTGTTTTATTTTTCATTTTCCCAACGTTTCGACCAAATTGTTTGGTCTTTCTCAAGGGTCAATCAATGAACTACAAAAAACAAAACATTGGACAAAAGGTACCAGAGATCTCAACAATCAAACCAAAGTTATAAAAAAAAAAAAAAAACACATTTTGACAAGAAACATATAGCGAGAAGGTCAAGGTCGATTCTGTTTCGATGCTGTCTTGCTTCGTGTTGTAGGCCCCAGGGAAGGGGTGGGTGGATGGTGTATGGGCGATTCAGTGTTCGACTCGTATGATGATTTCTGGGACGCGGCTGTAACCCTGTATGGCAGAAGAGCCAGTTTCCAGGCTGGTGGCAGTCGTTTGGCGTCATCTCTCTTGTTCATTGTGTCGGGGCGCTTTTCTATCTCAATGGATTCTCTGATTATGCGCGGGTAGAATTTCTCTTCTTTCGCCACCGTCCGTGCGTTTTTGAAGTCCACCACGTGTCCAAATTGATCTGCATGCTGTGCCAACGTTGAAGTCTTCAAGGAATTCGTGACAGCTACTTTGTGTTCTTGAATTCGATGCATTATCTTCCTGTTGGTTTGGCCAATATAAATTTTGTTGCACGACCCACATGGGACTTCATAAACTCCTTGGGATTCGTTTGGAATCAAGTCCTTTCCTTTGCCGAACATAGCTCCGATTTTCCTGGCCGGTTTGAAGATTGTTTTTATCTTGTGTCTTCGCAACAAGCGTCCAATTCGATCTGTTGTACCTTTTACGTATGGAAGGAAAGCTAAGCTATGTTCGTCTTCATCCGGTGTGTCTTTGGGTTGGTCTCTTTTTGTTACCCAATTGAAAGTTTTGTCTATCGCTGACTTAGTGTAGCCATTGAGAGACAAAGCTTCCCTCAATGTTGTCAACTCTTCCTCGATGTGCTCCTTGTCCGCTAGCTGTCTTGACCGATGTACCAATGTTTTGGGTATGGAGCTAATCTGTGCGGGATGGTGGTGGGAGGACGCATGTAGGTAGCGGTTTGTGTGTGTCACTTTTCGGTGCACGTTGTGTGCTAATGTTCCATCTTCTTTTTTTTTATCAATAAAACATCCAGGAAAGCAATGCGGTTTTCGTCTTCAATAATTTCTACCGTGAAATCTATTTTTTTCGTGGATGTTATTAAGATAATTATGGAATCGGTCTAATTCATTTCTCCCGTGAGGCCAAACAACAAATATGTCATCTACGTATCGCACTTATAATTTCGGTTTAAGATCGAACCCATCTAGAGCACGTGTTTCAAAATCTTCGAGAAACAGGTTTGCAATTACCGGTGATAGAGGGGATCCCATGGGTGCGCCTTCAATTTGTCTGTAGATTTGGCCCCCAAATGTGAAGTAAGTTGTTGATAGACAATGCTTAGCCATGTTTAGTATGAAAGCTGGGGGAGAGTATTTCTTTTTGATGATATCAAGAGCTTCTTCTGTTGGTACTCTGGTAAACAGAGAGACAATATCAAAACTTACGAGAAGATCGTCCGCTTCGATAGCTAGTGTCTTTATTTTTTCCAAGAAGTGAGCTGAGTTTTTGACGAAAGAAAATGCTTCTTCTGCAAATGGTTGTAATCGTTTTGCCACGTAACGGGCGAGAGCTTGAGTTGGCGAACCAATAGCCGAAACTATTGGTCGTTAAGGTGCACCTGTCTTGTGTATTTTTGGGAGTCCATATAGTTTTGGGCACATAGAAGACTTTTCACGAGGTATTAGGTAGTTTTGTTCCCTCGGCTCCAATGGTGAGTTTCCTATTATCTTTTTGGTAGTTTTTTCAAGATAAACTGTGGGGTCTGTATTAGAAAGTTTGTATGCTGGATCTTCAAGTAACCTCATAATTTTTTCATTGTATTCATTTGCGTCCATTATAACAGTAGCGTTACCTTTGTCAGCCGGTAGCACGATTACATCTTTGTTATTTTTTAGGGTTTTTAATGCATTGAACTCAGCATGGGTTAAGTTTTTGGGTGGCAGTTTGGCAAACTGTATAATCCTTGAAGACTCTTGGCGTATTTTTTCGGCTACATTTTTTTCTAAACTCGTTACTGCAGACTCAACTCCACATATTATTTCTTCTACCGGCAATCTTTTTGGGGTGATAGCGAAATTGAAACCTTTCGTGAGTGCATTTAACGTGTTGTTATCCAGTGTAAAATTTGTTATCTTGTAAACAACTTTCGAAGGATCTAAGTTCTTGTTTGGCGGTTTTTGTATGTGGGAGAGTTCGTCAAACTTACGTGTTTGGATGATTTTGTCGTCAAAAGCCGCATCTTCAGCACGTTGAAAGGATAAATCATCCACAATTTTCCACATTACCGGGTGCAATATAGTACCAAGACTTTGATGGAGTTTAAAAAGACTGGTGGTGACCACGGCTAGGTTTCTTCTTATGTCGCAAATAGCATTTCTTAGCAAAGCCATGCTGGTCTTGTGTAATTGATTATTAGTGAACTTGTTCCTTGTATGAAATTTAAGTTGCATACACATAGGTACGATACCTGAATCTCTGCATCTTTTCATAAACGTCAACTTGGTCAAGAGTTTCGATTTCTTTGTCCGATTCTTGTCAAAGTTCTGTACTTGAATCATAATCTCCTTTCCATAAAGGCGTTTTATATGTTGTTTTAAGTTTTCACAGCAATTAGTTTTTAAAAAAGACTTTTGGATAAACTGTGGTGTTTTATTTTTCATTTTCCCAACGTTTCGACCAAATTGTTTGGTCTTTCTCAAGGGTCAATCAATGAACTACAAAAAACAAAACATTGGAAAAAAGGTACCAGAGATCTCAACAATCAAACCAAAGTTATAAAAAAAAAAAAAAAAAACACACATTTTGACAAGAAACATATAGCGAGAAGGTCAAGGTCGATTCTGTTTCGATGCTGTCTTGCTTCGTGTTGTAGGCCCCAGGGAAGGGGTGGGTGGATGGTGTATGGGCGATTCAGTGTTCGACTCGTATGATGATTTCTGGGACGCGGCTGTAACCCTGTATGGCAGAAGAGCCAGTTTCCAGGCTGGTGGCAGTCGTTTGGCGTCATCTCTCTTATCGCATAATATGACGTAATATCTGACACAAAAATGCTCGTAAATCAGAGAGGATTAAAGCAGCCGAGATTGTTTTGAAAACTAATTAATCAATCGCAGCCTTTTGCGCGTCTCCTATTCAATCTAGAGATGCGATTCAAATGTAGTACTGATCAGTTTTCAAAGAGGAATCGATTGGTGTTATTGGGAACTTCGAATTCGAAAAAAATACACACTTCTATTATTTGATTGGAGATGTTTACTGTGAACAAATTCAAAGAACTTGTAAATCTCTAATCTATTACTAATTGGAAATTACCATAACCGCCAACTATGATTTTTTTCTTATTGATATTTAGTACAGTGAGAGGGAATTATACCCGTTAAGCAGAAGGAATTCACTCTCTCTAGCAGTGATTACCTAACGACACTTGCGAGCAAAATATCCGATTTGTTGTGGGTTATGGGAATGTCCAATGAGTAAGAGATTAGAGTTTTTCGAGCTCTTTGAATTTTTTCAAAGTATACATCACCATTCAAATTGTAAACAAGCTCGGGAGCTCCGCTCCCTCACTTGGTGCCCATAGGACACGGCCATATGCCCATAGGGCATAAATATGCCCAAAAGGCATAAATATGCCCACAGGGCAAAAATACGCCCCAAGGGCGTAGTGTATGTTCTTTTACCGGTGAAAAATATGCCCACAGGGCATAAATATGCCCTTCAGGCTAAAATCGCCCGAAGGGCGTGGTGTATGTTCTTTTTCCGGTGAAAAATATGCCCGGAGTGCATAAATATATCCTTCGGGCAAAAATACGTCTGTGGGGCATAGTGTAGGTTCTTTCATCGGAGGAAAATATGCCCAAAGGACATATAATATGCCATTGGGCAAATATTCTTCTCTGGTGCATGGTGTATGTACTTCTACCGGTAAGAGATGCACTCCTAGGGCGTGAAAATACCTTAAAGGCATCAATATGCCCTTCGAAAAAATCTAGCCCCGTTTGGCACAGTTGAAGTTAAATCTGTGTTTTCATATTTTAGCCCTAATGACAAGAGCATATTTATATTATGCCTAAAGTCATAGTTTATTTGCGCAGCTTTTCCGGTAGAATAACTTCTAAGGTGGAACATTATGGCACATAGTGCGTTTTCGTATCCCGGTTGAACAGCACATTTTCCAGCCTGTCCTTCCATCCATCCATCCATCCATCGCTTACTGTTTTAATCAGCAAACCGGGATTTGGGATGGGATAAGATCAGGCGCGTAGGAACGCTTTTCAAGTTGGGGGGGGGGGGGGGGGGGGGCAAGCTGCAAGACAGACAGTGGTGAAACCCGGACTGTGTGGGGTGGGGGGGGGAGGGGGGGGGGGCTATATTTTTTAAAACAAATCTGAGGGTTTGAGATAAAATTGCAGCTTGGGAACATGAGGGTAAGAAATATACATTTAGAATACTTAATTTAAAGATATCAAATTAACGCATTACGAAAATTACTCACGTTTTCTGTGATGCCTGTAAACATCGCACATCGAATACAGCAGAGCGTCTTGCCGTGGCGAATTCCAGCTCTACATCAGCAATACAAAATTCTTCCTCTCCCTCTCCCAGTCTGGGTGCATGTATGACACAGACTATAACATAAACAGTGTAAGTCTGCATTTCTGCTACTGCTATAGTCATATTCCTGGAAGTGATTTGTTTTTACGAGTCAAAAGATTTCGTTCAACATCAGCTAAGCAGAAACACTAGGTATACTCAACTCTAAGCAGCAGACAAAATGAATGATTTCAACTATAAAATTTGCCCCCCAGTTGCCCCCCTATGCCTAAAAGTTGGGGAGGGGGGGCATTGCCCCCCTTGCCCCCCCCCCCCCCCCTGTTCCTACGCCAGTGGATAAGATGCAGACGATTCTGTCAGCAAGGCTCGAGTTGACCTTGCGCCAAACATGCGTTGCAAATAATCATTGGATAATGAGTTGCTCAGCCTGTTCTTTAGAGGTCGCCTATCCTACCAAAAAGTTTAGCGGGAGAGCATCGACCGGCAAACGGGTGGTCCCGGGTTATATCACGGTGAGGCAACACATTTTCTAGTTTCGTCTTCCTTCCAAAGCAGCTATGGAATCGGAAATCAGAATCAGAAATTGACCGCTGGGAGATGATAGATGAAAGATGCCACTTGCAAGTGGAACAGTCTAATTTGCATGACAAGAGTCAGCTTGTTTCTACCAGAGACCCGAACTGGAACTGGAGCCAGAATCGGAGCCAGAATCGGAGCCAGAATAGGAACCGCTTAGAACCCTTAATATTTCAGAACCGTAATAGGTAATTGAACCTTTTAAAGATAAACTTGAAAACCAGAATCAGAAAATTAATTTTTACAAAATATTAAAATTCTCATCGTTTTCAAAAAGCGTTCCGAAGTTCTTAATGTAAAAAAAACTAGGTAGGTGAAGTGCCTTAAACCCCACTATTTATTTATTCATTAATATTTTTCCGCTATTCTTAATAAATTGCCAATGTATTTTAGTTCAATGACCACACAGAATAGACTGTTATATGATGCCTACGAAAGACTGTGCATCCATGAAGGGCGTGGGATCTTTTCGTCTGTTTCTGAGGAATCAATACTGGAACTGGAACCGGAATTGTAACAACAATTTCAACCCCTCTAGGACTACCACCTTACCGTGGTGACGGGGTTTGCGTGGTCCGACGACCCGGGGGGCTATGCCAGGAGGGAAGGTTTCGCTTCCCGTAAGGTTTCCTTTACCGGACAGGCTCCCGGCGAGGACCCAGACCAAGAGTAGTTCGGCCACGCCGCTGTTGCGGTACGCGGACTCTGGTCTAGGAAGTTCTGTGCACCCTATTTCTTTTCTATTTTCCATTCACCATCATTTCTTCACCTCTCTTCTTGCTTCATTCCTTACCTTTTGCCGAAGCCCCAGTCTGCCTTCTGCGACAGCAGCGTGGCTCCCTCCCCAAAGATGATTTGGCAACATTTCAACGGATTCTCTTTCCGTTGTCACGGCCTGTGGCTCGCAAAGAGAAGCTGACATTTCGGTCTGTATTTTATCATAAACAAACCGTCAAATTAGGCCCAAAACCCCATTTGTATTGCCTACACCCAAAGAAAAGCAGAGTAAAATGTGGAATATCACGTTTAAATGCTTGTTGTACCAAGTGTAGGTATATAGGTACGTCTGATATATGGTAACTAAACGTTGCACCTACCAGTCTGTGACCGATACCTTCTAAATCGTCTGAAACCGGAAATCAACAAACTATAAAATAGTTCAACAACCATTGAAATTTTACACATTGCCTGTAGACATAAATACCCACCTAACATCTAAGTAAATTTATAATAACACTTGAAACATGACTTATCAGGAAATACTTCGTGATGTAAACCGCAACTCAAACTCAGCATGCAACCAATTTTACGTATCTTTTAAGAGGATCGGTGATACTATGGGTTTAAAAACTAGCAATCAAGATACTATTTTTTATGTCTGTCTTGAAATAGATAAGAAGACCCAGAGAACCCCTTCTGTGGTGTTGGGCTTACACTACTCATTGTGCATCAAATTAAAAATGAAAGTGAATTATCAACCAATAACTTGTATGGCGAGGCAGCTCATGGAACTATTGCCACCAAAGTTATAAATTTGTTGGTGAATTAGTAAAAAATATACAAAATTAAATTGAAAAGGAGGTATCTTTGTCAATAGTTAGCTAACCTTCAAATTCAGTATGCAGTGCAGTGCAGAGGTAATAGGAACATTCCTACTCAAGATGTGTGTCCACCTATGACTTGTTTATACTGATATCCCACTCAATTTGAATACTATTTTCTGCTTGGTATCACAGAGTATTTATTTTTATTTGGTAGGGCATGTCATATTATTGAAGTGAGATAAGACTCTCTCGAGATGAACGACTATACACGTAGCCGGCAAGAAGTTTTAGAACAGATCACAAGTTGACAGGCAACTACAACAAAATAATATTATATAAATAGCATGTAAAGTTTCATTATTTTAAAAATATATTGATATGAACAAAACGTTTAACCATACTTTTACGACCCATTAATTGAATGCACTTAAATCTACAACAGGGTAATTTGTGTGTGGTGGAAATAGTCAGAGCCAAGTCAGCTGGTAGGTTAGGCTAGACTTGAGCAAAGAAATGAGGTTGTTTGTTGTTTATTATTCATTCTGTGCCGAACTTCTACTATCCAATGATTAAAACGTTTTGAAGCATGGTTGGTTCTGCTTGCTTAGTAATATATACGATCGTAAATTAATTCACTAGAATTGCTGTGAGAGCGATGGTCTATTTCGACAAACTTTTAGGTTTGGAATAGGCCTACTCGACAGTCTGGATTGGTGTTGATAAAATAATGGCTAGCTACTAGTATAGTAAAACAGGTAAGTACTAGTATTGTCTATCAATAAGAGTATTGTACACTTTACTTTTTGTAAAGCCAGTCTTCCACTTACTGAGATCTTAAAAAGACTGCAGTTCCAAATTCTCGAAATGTTTCAGATAGATGTCAGATTTGAAGAACCTATATTTCGTTATAAAGCACCTTTGTGTTGAAAATACACCAACCTAGGTACCTATACAAAGTACATACCTCATAGCCAAATTAAGTTTTCATTTTTATCGCAAAGGTAGTACAATATATTATCCAATTCAGTGCGTTCTACCTTACCGCCATTCTCGGCTCAATGGCATCCTCCGCTTATCTCCGCAATTAGAAGATTACATGTATTTTGTAAGGCCTACCACAAGCAAAGTGGCTTGGTACAATAGACTTGGTTCAGGTACACCAGAACCGGTTGGAAACAAACATTTACCTAGCCAGGCAAGAATCAAAATAGTTCTTTTAAAACTTTTTCAGAGGCATTGGTATGTGGGATCCTACTTACCTCTTACCTAGTAATGTCATTGATGGTAATACTTATCGGCTTGTGTTGTGAATGCATTTTAAATATATTTATTTCAAATTAACTTGCACCTTCGGCAACAACCTTTTGAATTGGAAAGTAGAACACACAGTGACAATTTTCTGTCATCTTAGCTGATCTCAAATTGTCAACACTGACAATGATCCAAATTTTGCCTAGCCAATGGTCAGGTAATTTTAGTTTTTTTGAAATAATGATAAACTTACTTTCTCAATTTGCAAGGAAACAGTTTTCTTAGTGCAATGCCAAAATTTGAAACATTCTAACACACTCTCTATCAATTCCATTAGTTTTTTTGTAACGCTTGGTAGATATCTGAATTTTAAGTGACAAATTTTGCCCCGCTGACATTTCGCCAAAACAGCTGAATGGGAAGAAATCAGTCACACTTTTTTGGCTCTTCTCGTTTACAATTAAATTAATTACTTATTTTCTGGTGTTTAGACTATCGTTCCGCAAAACAGAATAATTTATGATTCAAAAATAATACACTCAATAATTTTTCCGAAGGGTCCTACGGAATCCCATAGATGGACGGCAGATCCATTTTGAAACCACTCAGAGCATAAGCCATCTTCCCCATGTTATACTCATATAACACGTTGTGGGAAGCTGCGCTAAAAAATGTGTATTTTTTTGGATTCGAAGTTCTCAATAGGTAACACCAATCGATTCCTCTCTGAAAACTGATGAGTATTCCATTTGAATCGCATCTCTAGATTCAATGGGAGACGCGCAAATGGCTGTGAATGATTCATTAATTTTCAAAACAATCTCAGCTGCTACAATCCTCTCTGTTTTACGAGCATTTTTGTGTAAGCAGATTACGTCAGTTGCGATAAGATTCGAGCTCGTAGTGCTCGGCCGTCAAGAAACATTCTAGACCAAAGTATCCATGTCAGTTAGGGATGGCGTTTTACGGGTTAAACACAACGGCTATTAGATAGCCCAAACTACTGTTAGTAGACAATACAAAATTGGACCACTTACTAACCTGAACATTTGACAATTCGTGCTGCAATCAAAATTCTCCTGTGATTCTTCTAAGGCATGTTATTTGTCCCAAAAAATGCAGAGGGTTACACAAATAATTCCAGGACACAGCCCTCAGCTCTAAATTATTAGTTTTTTGGACAGTGACAAAGAGCAAGGTTCCAGCCAGTTGGCGTAGAATTTTGGTTTCCCCACCTCCAGCCATTACCCTCAACTAATTGCCGCTAGATACATCACTTTAACTGCGTTTATCTGAGTGATGGTCTAGGTTTCTTGGAATTTTTTAAATAAGCTGATCTTTTAAATGATTTTAACTGTCAGATTTGATTGCCAAAGAAACAATTTTTCCCGCATATCCCTAGTAATTGTTTCAATGGGCCTTGTCTACAACGACCTTAAATGCTTTGGTTTTGGAGCCCTCCTGGGTAATATTATATGCCAGTTTTGACCTAATTTCCTTTGCCACCCATGTTAAATTTCGAGTTTACAAACCATCATGTCTCTGTATACTTAGGCCGGTGACCCCCCAATATTGTTACACCGTTGGATGCGGCGTTACATTTTCAACTAAAACCGATAGATTTTTTGATTTTTTCATGGACCTTGAGTTATGAGTGAGAGACTTTAAACGATTTTCTAAATAAAAATTAAAGTCCGTTTGAACAACCTTTCACACTTGAACTCGGCTCGCGTTCACTGCCTAAACTCCATTTCACGTTAAGAAGGAGAGTGGATTTGCATCATCTTTTTGACGACCCATCTGCTGCTATAGACACGAGCTTGAGCCGGACAAGGCTATATGGGCAGTTTTGGAACTCTTAGCTAGTGTCTAGCAGCAGTGGATCCTCGATGAAGATGCAAATCCTCTCTCCTTC
Source organism: Nemoura dubitans (assembly GCA_921293005.1). Taxonomy (NCBI): domain Eukaryota; kingdom Metazoa; phylum Arthropoda; class Insecta; order Plecoptera; family Nemouridae; genus Nemoura; species Nemoura dubitans. The sequence goes on from OV121077.1 coordinate 21,977,534, forward strand.
TCAACGTGAAATGGAGTTTAGCAATGCTTCAGCGGAGCGGATCCGCACTTCGGTGTGGCTAAATTAGCAACGAAAATAATGTTCCGCAACTCAGTCCGTGTTCGGTCGGTAATGGCAAGTCTTGGCGGTGACGTCGACCGCATCTCCCGACAGCGCGGACGCGCGCGCCGCGGATAATCTTTGTCGAGATGGGGATCAGTGTGTCAAAGGTATAAGGCTAAGCTGTGGCCGGCCCTTGGTGCTGTTGGACGGTAGCAGGTCTTAGTGCCGGTACCGGGTCTACCCTCGGCTCCCTTCAATACGAACACAAATTAACTACCGATTCAATTGTTTCCGCCACTGGCAGCGCTCTCGCGGCAGGAATTGCAATTAGAGCTCCCCCCCAACCCCCCCCCCCCCCCACCCGAACACTGTTAATAACGCGCTTCATGAATGTTCAACCTCGGGACTCGAGCGGCACGTTTTAATTTGCCGCATATTTTCCCAGCGAACTTTCTTCGCCCGCCGCTCGAGGTTGGTGAGGGGGGGGGGGGGGTAGCACGCACAGGGGAGCCCATCCCCCCTCCCCCCATCTCCTTCGTCGGTCTAAGAGATTCAAGTTATCTAGTAATTTGTTTAAACCCGACCAACGCTGTGAACCGAAGCACCCAAGGAAACCGGGTTAGGGATGGCCAATGCTTGCTCCGTCACACTACACTCGAACAGTTCTGTTGCATTCGGTAATGGTTTGCATTATAGACTTCCTGTACTTTAGAGAGAGTGAGGTTAGGTACGTATACCAACTTAGTTTATATGCCTAGCTATAGGAATTGGTAGTTGGTACCCAGTGGGCAGTGCCGTAATTACCATTCGGCAGAGAAGGCTATCGCATCGCCTAGGAGTACTATAGAACCCTGGATAGATCAGGGAAAACCGAATTTCAAGGTCATAGAAAGTATGTCACCAGTCAATAAAAATCTAAAAATAGCCAAAAATCTTAAGTAGGTAATTGAAAAAGCATATAAGCTGTCAATCAAAATCTAAAAATAGCCCAACAAAATAAGTAAGGTAATTGAAAAATCATGTACGCTGTCAATCAAAAATGTAAAGCGAGATAGCTCAAGTTAGGTAATTGAAAAAGCATGTAAATCATGTGTCAATCAAAATCTAAAAATATATCTTAAGTTAGGTACTCTGTGTGAACAAGTTAGGACTTGTATTTGTCTGTTAGGTTTGTGCAGGCAGTAATATATCGAATAAATTAGATTGGATTAATAAAAATGGACATAGCCTGAGGGCCCCCGTGCTCCCAGGGGGTGGGGGGTGGGAGGGCTCCCGGGGCGGCTCCCGGGGTGGGGGGCTCCCGGGGCGGGGTGGGTGGGCTCCCGGGGCGGTGTGGGAGGGCTCCCGGGGGCTGGGGGTGCCAGCCTCAGGCCCTACAGGACTCGTGCTATTTTACGCTACGAGTTCTATGATGTGAGAATGGGAGTTTATGTGAGCCTTGGGCCATTTCTCTAAAATTATGAGTTTATAAAGTTAATAACAAGGAGAGTATTCACGTATTTATTATGTTTTAGTTGATTCAATCAACTTTGGAAAAACAAAAATGTACGCGCGAAGGTGGGATCGAACTTAAAGAGTCGCTTGCTATTTACGCTACCTGTCTATAGGCTGGTTTGAGCCCAGGGTTGGTACGGATGTAGTTTTATTGGACCTTGTGTATTAATTCTTAAAATTGAGAAGCTTGATAAAAGAGTATCGAAAATATATCTGTACTTGTTGGAGCCTGTATCCTCTCGATCATGATTCAACTTGCAGGGGTTTATTTGCGAGATCATCCTAATTTAGCCCAGCTAACGGTGTTGCATCCGCATTATTTTGGTCAAGTTTGCTTGTATGGTTTCCATACATTATAAGTGTTTTTAACCCAAAATAAAATCGAAAATATATCTGTACTTGTTGGAGCCTGTATCCTCTCGATCATGATTCAACTTGCGGGGGTTTATTTGCGAGATCATCCTAATTTAGCCTAGCTAACGGTGTTGCATCCGCATTATTTTGGTCAAGTTTGCTTGTATGGTTTCCATACATTATAAGTGTTTTTAACCCAAAATAAAATCGAAAATATATCTGTACTTGTTGGAGCCTGTATCCTCTCGATCATGATTCAACTTGCGGGGGTTTATTTGCGAGATCATCCTAATTTAGCCTAGCTAACGGTGTTGCATCCGCATTATTTTGGTCAAGTTTGCTTGTATGGTTTCCATACATTATAAGTGTTTTTAACCCAAAATAAAATCGAAAATATATCTGTACTTGTTGGAGCCTGTATCCTCTCGATCATGATTCAACTTGCGGGGGTTTATTTGCGAGATCATCCTAATTTAGCCCAGCTAACGGTGTTGCATCCGCATTATTTTGGTCAAGTTTGCTTGTATGGTTTCCATACATTAAAAGTGTTTTAGCCCTAAAATAAAATCTTAGCGGCATATAGAAATCTGTTTTTATTGATAAATGCAAGTTAGCACTTGTCGTGAGATGAATTTGTCTCGTATGTAATGTAATTAATAGACGTAACGGGGCTCCCTTCATGTACAGGATCGACGGGTGATTAAGAATTTGCGCTCTGTCATCACGGCTGGCCGTACATGTCGGTAGAGCTGTAGCGTCCGGGCCGGTGGTCCCGGGTTCGGTCCTCCGCCGATCCACAACTTTTTGTTTCCTCCAAAAATTGTTTGAACTACATACAATATTTAATTTATATAATATTTTCCTTGGGATTAAATTTATCAACGCCAATAAAGGGTGAATTGATTATTTTGGAATGAATAGGTATATTACACTGACTCACAACTCCCAGCACAAGACTCGCTGTGTTAATTCACCAATGGCCGCATCGTCACTTGCTAACTGAGACGGTAAGGCGCTCACTTGCGACGCGGACAATACAGCGGTCCAATCCCATCGATGCATTTTTTTTTTTTTTTTTTTCTAAAGTTACTTGATCTACTTACTTGATCTACTGACATACTTTCTATGACCTTGAAATTCGGTTTTCCCTGATCTATTCAGGGTTCCATACTACTCCTCGGGAAGCTGAGGTTTTAGGGGCCGGCGCCAATACCCATGCTGTTATTGTTTATTATTTTGTATAAACGATTGTGAATTGCGATGTCGTATGTTCAGTCAACATCGCATCATATAAGCAACAATACTTCTGAATCCTTAGTCTTAGTAGTATATTTTGTCCATGTATATATTAAGGTATACTATACCTTGAATTCACTGGACGGAATTGAACGGCGAGAATTATTTCTTTCTTGCGTATGTGTGCCTATCCGCATTTAAGACCGTTTTAGACAACTCATATAGAAAGCATTTCTTATTGTTCTACGAGAGAAATTGCTTATTTTTCAAACGAACCTGAAATATGACAACATTTTAGAGAGCTTTATGTAACAAAATACCAAAATACCAAAATCTCACACAGATAAACGCAGTTAAAGTTATGTAATTTTTTCCAGTTGAGAAGGATTATAAAACTAAAATTCTACACCACCTAGCTGCAAATTTTCTCATTTTCCATGGCTATTAAAAATGTCATTTCGAGCTAAGGGTGGTTTTCTGGAATTATTTTTGTCATCCTCTGCATTTTCCCCCCACAGAAAACACGCCTTAGGAACATCTCAGGGAAAATGCAAATCCACTTTCCTTCTTAAACGCGAAATGGAGATTCGTACTGTATACTCTACAGTACTATGATCTACCTATACGTATAGCTTGGTGGCTAGAATTCAATTGCATGACTACCTCTTTGACAATTCCCGTTGCCAACAATACAAGATTGGTTTGAGCTGTTCATGAAATTGATCTTTGCCTCACATTTTCATACATCATATATCATATATATATATAAATAAATAAATAAATAAATAAATATATATATATATATATATATATATATATATATATATATATATATATATATATATATATATATATATATATATATATATATATATATATATATATATATATATATATATATATATATATATATACTATATATATATCATATCTCACTTACGGTTATTTTAAATGTACTAAAATTGCCAGCGTGAAATCTGCAGTAATGGCGCTCTACGAGTTCCGACATTCCCCTCGACCCAGCCAGAAATAGATGCGAATACAATCAAGGATGCAGCCGTGGGGTTGCAGGCAACCTACTCTTCTTCACTCGCCTCACTACGTACACACACACACACCCACATACACACCCACATTCATAAAATGTAGCATCAGTGCCGTAGAGCAAAATCGCCCCCCCCCACCATCAAGTAAAATTTGAATTAGGGACTTTGTTTTTTAAAGTCTAAATAATAGCCAATTTTTTTCTAAAATTCATTTTTTTTGTTACATTTACCACGTGTCATCACAAGAAGCATCTTACCTTCGTCAAAGTACCACCCCGAGGATTGCAGCTTATGAACTGACCGAGTTATGGAGATTTTGGTCGAGCAATGATGTTTCACGAAAAACTATATTTCTTTCGAAGCCATGAACGCCACCTCTAGTCTTGTACGGTGCACCTATACAATGTACTCGCTATGTAGTATCCGAAAGTGAAGGACCGCATTCTGCAAAGTTGGTGGTCGTACATAAAAACAGTAACTCATTCCAGCAAAATTTGATTTCGCAGTACACAATAAAATTTTGTTTAAAGCAAGTCAAGAATAGTCTTCAAGTCAATCTTGAAATAATTTTGCATTTTAAAAACATACTCTCCGTATAAACTTGGGGGCCCCCAGGCCTTGAGGGGCCCCCAAGCCTTGCGGGGCCCCCAAGCCTTGCGGGGCCGGCTTGGGCATCTGGGTAGCATCACATTTTACACAGTATAGGTTTTGCTGCCAAAACCAATTAGCTCCCATTTCATATTACTAAACAAGCGTAATATAATACATCATTATTCATTGATGCCATGGCATTTTATATGTTTTTTCGGGGAGTCATTTCGTCCAGCAAATGTATATGCCCAATTGTCACTAGTTAGTCCTTAGCACAAGTTAAAAAAAACATTGTAATGGTTCAAGGTAGTATTTACGACAGCGAATTGAATGCTCAGGGCACTCAAATGTACACTGTAAAAATTATCTTGCTAAAAATGACATACACAAACGAATCAACACAAACGCGTGCCAAAAAGGGACCACACAAAACCCAAGAAGCATCTTACCTTCGTCAAAGTACCACCCCGAGGATTGCAGCTTATGAACTGACCGAGTTATGGAGATTTTGGTCGAGCAATGATGTTTCACGAAAAACTATATTTCTTTCGAAGCCATGAACGCCACCTCTAGTCTTGTACGGTGCACCTATACAATGTACTCGCTATGTAGTATCCGAAAGTGAAGGACCGCATTCTGCAAAGTTGGTGGTCGTACATAAAAACAGTAACTCATTCCAGCAAAATTTGATTTCGCAGTACACAATAAAATTTTGTTTAAAGCAAGTCAAGAATAGTCTTCAAGTCAATCTTGAAATAATTTTGCATTTTAAAAACATACTCTCCGTTTAGCCTTGGGGGCCCCCAGGCCTTGAGGGGCCCCCAAGCCTTGCGGGGCCCCCAAGCCTTGCGGGGCCGGCTTGGGCATCTGGGTAGCATCACATTTTACACAGTATAGGTTTTGCTGCCAAAACCAATTAGCTCCCATTTCATATTACTAAACAAGCGTAATATAATACATCATTATTCATTGATGCCATGGCATTTTATATGTTTTTTCGGGGAGTCATTTCGTCCAGCAAATGTATATGCCCAATTGTCACTAGTTAGTCCTTAGCACAAGTTAAAAAAAAACATTGTAATGGTTCAAGGTAGTATTTACGACAGCGAATTGAATGCTCAGGGCACTCAAATGTACACTGTAAAAATTATCTTGCTAAAAATGACATACACAAACGAATCAACACAAACGCGTGCCAAAAAGGGACCACACAAAACCCAGGTCAATTTGACACACTCGATGTCGTGTCATCTTATAGTCAAATGTGTCACATATGACACAATTTCTCCGTGTCAGCCGCAAGTTGGTTTGACACGAGCATTGTGTAGAATCGTTACACAAAAAGTGTGTCGGAAGTGTACACTGTCCTGTGTAACAAACTAGGCCGCGACCTTGACGTTAACACAAAACGGACACAGTTGTTGGTAGTTAAGACTGTTTAGCAGATTTTCACACTATACCGTGTCAAAATCAACATAATATTGTGCGATTATTGTGATTTTTACACTAAACTGTGTCAGAATTAACGTTTTGGGTCAATTTCTCATTCAGTATAGCTTACTTTTACACGCTCTGGTGTTAATCAAACAATGTTGTGACACAAAACAGTGTTAATCATGGCAAATATAAAAAAATGATGTATCAGGGATATAGGGATGAAGGAACACTGTAGGGTTCAGAGTGCTACAAAAGATTAGCAAAATTATAATGAACATACATACACAGCTTTTATTGACCTATGGCATTTGACAAAATATAGTGTTTAACTCATAGTTTCTGTTATATATTCTGCAACAAGAACGTCATCTTCAAGGTGTACTCCCTCAGAATCGTAACACAGCAGTGCAGATTCCTCCACACAGTCGAAATTAAACTTGTCCCTCGCTAAGAAAAAAGAATTAATAGTTATTTAGAGCGGGCTGCTTCGAAGATTGTTATTCACCAATATTATACAACACCAGATACATCAATTACTCACCTGCTGATATCACGGTCTCTGTGCTGTAATAACTTCCGGCGTCATTGAATCGAACCCACTTCACAATATTGGCGTCTCTAACTTTTATTAACACTTTTTTTAAATGAAACTATAGTCTTCGCAAGAATCCCGTGTGTAGTTTACTACGCTTTAACCGCGAGCACAGAACAACAAAGACTGACGCCAGTGACGCACACTCTCGAACATGCTTGCAAGGACTTGCTTGGAACTTGACACACAGAGTTGGTCAAAATTACTCATAACAGCACTTTTTGACACGCTTTAGTGTCAAAGTGTGTACGCTGCCAGGATAATGACACAGTTTAGGTGTTTATCTGTTCTGTGTCAGCCAAATGTGTCGATTTTCATGAAATGACACGCACTTAAAACGACACGATCCAAATTTGTACAAAAAATCAAATTTTTCGTAATACGACACGTAATTATGTTGAATAATGACACACTTCATTTGACACGGGACTTTCCAGCAAATATTTTTTACAGTGTATTCCCAGCTTTTCGTAACTACATGCGTTCTTCTTGGATGGGCGAGCGGATACTTCACTTCGACTACTGGCAAAAGAATACATCAGGGATTTATTATTTTAATTACATTTTTATGATATCTTCTGCAGGGCAGGGCAGGGCATTGGACAAGGCAGGGCATGGTACAAGGCGGGGCATGGGACAAGGCAGGGCATGGGACAAGGCAGGGCATGGGACAAGGCAGGGCATGGGACAAGGCGGGGCATGGGACAAGGCTGGACGCGGTCCAGGAAGTGTTTGTCTCCCGCAGGAAACCAGACCCTGGCTGCCACGGCAACGTGATGCATTGCACGCGAAACCGCACATGTCCCGGCTGCGAGTCAACTTCCCACGCCCAGCCTAGGGGCCTGGAAGGGTGCCGAGGGTGGACGCGGTGCCGACACTAAGGCCTGCAACTGTCCGACAGCACCAAGGGCCGGCCACCGCTTAGCATTGTTCCATTGACTCACTCACTGTATTTGCGCTGTCCCTGTGGCACTGGTCTATTGGCTGTCGGTGAATGACTGGCTGTCGATGAATGACAGGCTGTCGGTGAATGACTGGCTGTCGGTGAATGACTGGCTGTCGATGAATGACAGGCTGTCGGTGAAGGACTGGCTGTCGGTGAATGACTGGCTGTCGATGAATGACTGGCTGTCGGTGAAGGACTGGCTGTCGGTGAATGACTGGCGCTGTCGGTGAATGACTGGCTGTCGGTGAATGACAGGCTGTCGATGAATGACTGGCTGTCGGTGAATGACTGGCTGTCGGTGAATTACAGGCTGTCGGTGAATGACATGCTGGTGGTGAAGGACAGCCTGTCGGTGAATGACTGGCTGTCGGTGTATGACTGGCTGTCGGTGTATGACTGGCTGTCGGTGAATGTCTGGCTGTCGGTGAATGTCTGGCTGTCGGTGAAGGACTGGCTGGTGGTGGAGGACTGGCTGGTGGTGAAGCCAGTAGGCCACGTGGCCTGACGGGGCTCGCACGTGTCAGCTCGTAACTCACTTTAGAGGCGCGCAGCTGCGCATTAGAAGACATCCGGCAAAAAGCGTGCGATTCTCGACTGCTTCGTTTTCTGCGCCGGATGCCGGTGGGGAATGGGGGGCGGGGGTCGGTGTCTGGGATGCGTCTGGGAGTGAAGATCGGGGGTGTGTTCGGTCAAGGTCAATTCCACCTCCCCCCTAGCGATGTCTAGTCATGCATGTGTTGCTAATGTTCGACTCGTATTTCCTTACTGGAGTCAAACAGCTTTGCAGTCGCGGGAACCTAAGCGGCAAGCGTCGCCTAGAAGACGATGCTGCAGTGACAGTGCAGGATAGCACCTCGTGTTTGATCCGTCTGTGCGGAAACTGCGCTCTGTCGTCGGTCAGCGTTGTACCCAGGCCAGGGGTGTGGTGTTGTCACCAGTAGCGGCCGGTGGACAGTTAGGAAGGTGGGGCATAAAAAAAACTACAAAAATATCCGCACCTCCCTCCACTCACCACTACCCCTAGTCTATACAGTGAAAATCGTATACACCTGACGCTGCGTAATCTCACTGACATATGAGAACCAATTCATGACATGGTTTTGGTGTCCTACCTTTTGTCCTGGAAGGGAGAGTTCTTCGTAATGTTATGTCTATATTCTGCTGTAGTCCTAAATCCGCGTTTAGTTGCTACTCGCAAGTAGCAAGACACAGCACTCTTCGTACATACTTCCATAACAGTAAATCATAAGCAATACTAATGCCGATTTACGATGCACTGCCAAAAATATGTCAGACCGTATCTCGATTAATTAATAGCGACAAGATCGGCGATATTTTATTTAAACAAAAATGTCTTCTATTTATTTGAGAGTAGGTATCCATTGAAACCTTAAACTTTTCTAAATAAATTAGTTTGATTTTAAATCCTAAAACACGGCGTGAAACTAGAGTAATGACACATGACATATCACGCGAATTCGCTCGCAGCGACACCTAGCCCAACCCGTCCGCTGGACTGACACAGTGGCACGTGCAGCAAAGTTCGTGACGACGGACGAAGCCATTGGCCGTGCCAGGGAGTCCCGCATTTCGCCACTTGTTCATCGCGGCTGATTGGCTGCAGTGCATTTTGAATGTGTGCCCTGCTCTTGCCTGCCAGCTCGCACTGTGAGCGCTCTGCGCGCACGCGCTAACTATTGGGATTGGGGGCAGAAGCCGAATCTGCACTACCCAAACATGCAATGAAGCGCGCGGAATCGCGATCGCGCGCTTTTGGGTCCAGGGAAACGTTACTGTGGACTTAAATGAATCAAATGAATACTAAAGGAGTCCCAATACATAGTATAACATTGAAATCTAAAGAAATCTTAATGATATAAGCTAAAGTAGTAAAATCTATGTTCTGGGCGAGGATTTAGGTGGTGCACATGCCCCACTGCCCCTGTGCACGAGCCGCTACTGCTATGGTACCTCAGTCGGGTATACTTTCATCACACGCTACCCGTCGAGCAAGTCAGACCGAAGCGCCGTGACGTCAGAGGGGCATCAGGAGTTGTGTATAGCGATGAAGGCATTGATGTGAAATAAACTAGTCCAACTAGTGTAAAATATAACTAGTCCAGTGCACAATCTGCGAACAGCTGATAAGTAATGGCGGCCTTGTGAGTAGAGAGTCGGTGAGGTGTATATGGAGGTATTTGGAGACAAATAGGTTGGATTTAAAAAAAAAAATGTAAAAAAGCCAGCTGGGTTTCTGATTCCGGCTATCTGCCATGATAGTGAGTGCAGTGTCTGTGCCCGATCGTTTGCAGTCTGGTTAGGTTCGGCTGACTTGTCGACAGTGCACGACGGTATTGATGTGAACTAAGCCCCTAAATACGTTGTCACGTGCACAATTGAGTAATGGCGGGCTACTACGTACTAGTAGGTTAGATGGTTTGCGGTCGAGACTGCAAAGATAAATTAATTTCGTGTGACCATTGCTTGGAACGGTACCAACTTCAATGTGCCGCTCTCAGCCACGCACCAAAAACGTAGAGCTGGTTTTGTCGCAAATGTCATGCCTTATGGTTGTCTACACTGGGAATGTATTGCAATTTTGAAACTGGCTGTATCGGAAATCAAAATGTTGAGTTCAGGAGCTAGTCACTATTAGATGCCTACTCTATTATTATGATTCTTTTAATAATGTCAAAGTGGAAAACGTTTGAACCTATGCATTCTTATCATTATTTGGGTTCAGAAGTATTATTATTATTAGGTTTATCTTTCATTAATTTTTTTCCAGTAAAGCCAAATTGTAACAATATTGAGTCCTTATGTTCGTAGGTATTAACCCTAACCAAAAACGAAACGAGTTCGCTTCAAAAAAAGCTTGACGTCTTTCCTAACTGCACAAACGAACCCATTCAAAACATTCAGCTTAAAAAGGGTTGGCTACACCTAACATTTGAAAAGTTCCCGCTCCAAGTACTATCACTCTCAATTTTGGCGTGTACACGAGCGATTTGTGTGAAAACCGTGATCACATCTACAACTATACCTCCAGTAATAGTGTTACGTACGGCCGTTCGCAATATATGGAACACATGCTAGTTATAGAGTCAACAGCTAAAAGAAAAGTAACCTTCAGGAACAACATCTATCTCCAGTAATGGTATTAAAATTATTTGGCATTGGTGGCGACTTATTCTTCGTACATTATTGTAAATAAAAAATATATAACAAACAATAAATTGTTTGCTTGGCTTCATCCACCCACGACGACGATGGTGGGGGGAAAGGGGGGTGTGGTAGACGTCTTGTTTTTATTTCAAATCCTTTTTAAGCTGAATGTTTTGAATGGGTTCGTTTGTGCAGTTGGGAATAACGTCAAGCTTTTTTTGAAGCGAACTCGTTTCGTTTTTGGTTAGGGTATTTCAATTGTTTTGTAAACGAAGCCATCAACCTATAATTGCTATAATTGCGATAAATTGTGAGGGAAATGATTGCGATGATAATTATCAACAATGATTGTGCTATAATTGCGAGGGCAAAGAAAGTAGAAGGTATATTAAGCTATACTAATAGGAAGGCGACGAATGATGATTACCAGAAGCTCAATCTTTGGCAAACAGAAATAATTAATTATTGCAATTATTATTTACTCCAGGCTGCCAACGACTATGAACCGACCAAGAAACAACGCGAGGCGCGAGTCTTCTGTAGGTGAACACACTTTTGTAGTTTGATTAATCAACTTCAAAAGATACATACATAAAAATATAAATACTTTTACTAATAATTTTGGACATCATTTTTGATTTCAAATATTGCACATGTATTCAAACAATTGAACGACATGAACAACATGAACAATGAACAATGAACATGAACAATGTCCACTGTTTAGGTTGACGGCAAGTAATTTCGTCGCGGGACAGGCTAGTCAACGCTCGAAACTGTGGTGGCGGCTCAGCTGACTCGGCAACAGTCAATGGTGTCCCCTCAGGTGACCCCCCAGAGGAGTTTGTCCCGATTTCGATTAGGTCTTGAGTTGCCGCACGAATCGAGCCGGTGACTTGGATGGTTTGTTGATTGGGTCGAATCCCGTGGTCGCGAGTAAGGCGTGCTTTTTTTGGAGCCGTTATTTTTGTTACACTTTCGCTTCCAGCTCGAAGCTTCCAGTCACCTGTCTGCGAACAGAGGAGAAAATAAATTGTTACGTTTATTCGTTATAAGCGAGCATGATATTCGATTGCAGCAAGGATTGTTTTGTTAGAGCAGAACAGTTAATTGGATTGGCAATTTATTAGTCCATTGTGTGATCCTATGTAATAAACATGGTCCCTAAGTACCTAATTGATCTCTCTTTGTAACATATTTTGTTAATGATGACAGCGTCATGAAAATAGGTTTTGTAACAGACTTTGGTTGGAATTCCTCCCTGTGCACGGCTTCTGTATGCCACCTGATTGTTTATCGGAGTCGGACGCTTATGTAGCGATCAGTTGAAATCAAAAATAATTCTAGAAAATACATTGTTAATAGTGTGTGTAACTAACATTTTTCATCTGCTGCCAACACTGGCACCCGTTTAGAAAATTGACAATTTTCAGCGCCTGCAGGGATCCAGCTGGAATCTCGTCTGCAACGTAAAATCCACAATTCAACATTACTTTAGATATTATTCTAGCCACAATCGATAAAAAACTTTACGGATTGATTTATGACAATGTAGCTGAATCAAATTGACAAATGAGAATGGAACAGATAACTTACTAAAGAGCGCGACAACCACGTCGTCCGGGAGTATTGGGTGATGAGATTTCACGAATTTCAAAATCTCCGCTGCCGGCGATGATTTGAGTGCACCGACATTTGTTCGTATAAATATCCTGCGAAAAATGATAATTTCAGTGCCAATACCACACAATAACTATCGTATAGATAAGAGGTAGATCTGGTTCACGACAGGGCTACACTGGGCAGGATATAATAAATGGAACATTCAGCGTTGCGGGTTTGAGCGCTAGTCAGCTTAAACAGCTATCACACTCCAAGAACTCTCACTAAACGTATAAACATGAAATAATATTGTCTAGCCTACAGACCACGCGAACGAGGCCCCTGGGGATCTTTAATCCGTCTTGGTCTATGACACGCAATTATATTATGGCTTTTAATTTAGTTCTCTGTAGGTAACACCGATACTGCAACATTACATACTAGCTAAAGTAGGTACGTACATAATATTAAAGTTATTGAAACGAGGCACGATGGTGTACTTACATCTACAAAAGACTCGCGTCTCGTCTTTTTCGATGTCCGGTTCATGATCGCTGACAGTCTGGAGCTAAATGCGCTGAACTTGAACCCTCTCGCAGGTACGAAGTTCATAATTAATTAGCTTCCTTATAGAGGGCCACATTCTGTGTGTGGCGGTAAAATGAGTGCGCACTCTTTGTGAATGAACGGATACTGTCAATGCAATGTCGTTTCACTCAAGTGGTAAAAGAAAAATACACGTGCACAAAACACCGATAAAAACAATTGTTTCCCCACGATTTCTAACCAATAAAGTGAAAAGTACGGTGAAGGCTTGTGTTTGTCTATAGAAAGACGTGCACCAGCGATTCTTTGAAAGAAAAAAATGCGGGTGATACTCGTGTCGATCTGAGTTTTCCCGCTTGTAACGCGCAGATGCAACGCACTAGGCTGCAGTGATGAGATAAAAGACAGTCGCTCTCTACGTCATATTATTATCCAAGACAAAGCGTCCGAACGACGACAAGGATAACAAAATGGCAAGTGTGGGAATTCTGCGATTGCAACTTTTCGACCATGTGGCGAATTTATTAACCTTTCTTCTCGAAAATACGACGGAAACTCTAAATGTATGTATCAAATTTACATTTTTTAACATCAATAATTCCGTAAAACTTGGTTTCAAGTCGCTACGACGTTTGGTTAAAAAGATTTTCATTAAAATGTGTGGCAGGAAGGCACGGTTTGTATGGATTCAAGCATACCTTTCTTTCCGTTGGCCTGCATCCTCGATTTTGGTCAAGACGTCAAGTGGGGTTACCACCCCACGGAATGTTCCTTGGTAAAAAATTTATCAAACACAAATTATATAAAGATATTATTCGGGTTGTGTCATCATTTGAAATGTGCAACCTTTTTCTTGCGTAAAGGGTTGGTACTCGGGAAAAGTCGGTCGGGATCGGGTCTATCAAAGAACGACATTGCTCTCGTCAGACGTACTAGGATATCATTCTGGGGCCTACATCAATCTCTTAACCACTTGAACATGAACCTGCAAAAATCCAAGTCAGCCGTGGTCGGTCGGGACCTGAGCCACTCCCCAAACGTTTAAGCGCCATCTGGCGGGAGGCGAGCATGGCGCCTGGGCGCTTCCCGGTTGGGAAACGTCGCAACGTCTTTCCCTGAATTTACGTCACCGGTCGCCCGCAGCCTCATCCAAAGCCGCCAGAACCGTCAGCTCTTGGTTCTGTGAATCGTTCCTCAATGTAGTTAGCTTACTGCTGTACATGCGCAACACGCGGCGCCCCGTCACATGCATTCACTTACCATAGCACCTGTACACCTCGAACTTCATACCGGCCGAAGCCTCATCCCGAGCCGCCATGCACCGCATGCAGTAGGTTCTTTAAATCGCTCCTCAATTCACCCGTGCTTGGCCCGTGCCCGCGAAACCCGGGCACCCAGCACGTTATCTGGAAGACAGTCCCGACGCCCGAGGGCCCGTGAGTTGCCGGTCACCCGGAAACGCACCACAGGACGACTTTTTCCTAAATAAATTTCCAAGGCCATACCCTAAAATTTTCGCGGCCGCCTGTGGACGCCGCAGTGAAGAGATACAATGGCATCAAGGTCGTAATTAGAACCAGCCCCCAGCGGCGCTGGGTTCGTCAAGCGTACACTACTTAGCACTTTTCCAGAAACATGTGAAAGGCCCCGTTGAAAATTTTGCGGGGGGGGGGGGAGGCGCATCATGTTCACGCTACGCCACTGAATATGACGTGAACGGCGAATGACTACTGAAAGTAGTATATATACTTCTATACTATGCCAAAGTAGACTAATTAGTATACGTCCGAGTGCCAACAATATGTTATACTTATTCGAAGTTCATAAAAAACACGTCACATGCAGACGAAGTTTCGCCGCATCCGTCAGTGTAATAATATTTTTCGGTCATAAGCCGGATAACAGATATTTCAATGCTAGGGCTACGCGAACGCAATTTGTGTTACGTTGAAGATGAGCGTATGTATATAGTGGTTTATATATATAGCGGATAAAAAGGTGGAGGCAGAAGGCCTATGAAAACCAGAGAGCCCCATGCCAGATCATTCCCTTCTCGAAAATTCTTATCACTCGAATATTTAGACGATTGTGACCTCCCATTGTTTCTCTCGAAACTGTCAGATAGCAAAAATATGCTTATTTTGAGCTAATTGAGTAATTTGAACATATATACAAAGATGTAAGTTACCCCCGATGGATCTTTTTATGTTGGAGCTATATTTCTAGCGCGGATTTACGTCAATTATGTCTATAAATGAAAATTACTTATTCTTGATATATCTGTCACATATATGCCTTGGACAAACTTGAAGTCAAGAAAGCCATGTCACCAAGGTAACGAAGGATATTGATTCAGTAGTAAAAAGTACCGAATATCACGAAAAAACACAACAAAAATGCTAATTGATGAGCGAAGCGAAATCTTCAATTTCACAACTACTTCACAATTACAATTCTATAATTACTTAAATTTCCGTACTTTCAACAGTACGAATTTTTCTTTTCAAAGTGCGTATTTTTTCCAAATTTTCCCAATTACAAATATTGCTCTTTGAAACCATCGTAACCACATCGAAACATCACACCAGCTTTGTTGACTTCAAGTTTGTCAGAAGTTTTGTCAATTTCGTGCACGCAAGTTATTTAAAGTAAGTCCGCGAATGAAAGAATTCTCCGAGGGTTTTTGATGAGCTTAACGAGCGAAGCGAAATCTTCAATTTCACTATACTGGTAAAAAAAAACCACTTGTGTGTGTTTCTTTGTTTGTGTGTGTGTTTGCGCGCGCTTTACAGACCAAACGCCGGCTTCGATGGCGATGAAATTTTCAGGGTGTCTACCTTTGTCCTCAATGTATTAGCTACCGCTTCGCCCATACGCTCATCTTCAACGCGAACATTTTGGCAGCGTTTACTTGTGAAAACCAATTGGAAAGTCATACTGACCTAAGATTTTCAGGCATAATAAATATGTATAAGGTCAACATGCGTACAAGTTTTGGTGAAGATATGTAAAGAACTTTGAAATTTACAGACTCAAATTTTGGAAAAAATCGACAAATGTAGTAAAAATTGATTTATGATTTAGTTCAAGACTGCCATAAACGAAAAATGATAGTTTTGAGTAATCAACAAAACGGATGAAAATCCGTTTATAAATTCTTTAGAATAAGAAGCAGATCCGAAATATTTATGTTGCACGGAAAATATTGGTTTGCAATGCAATCTGTAAAGCCTCAGATTGATAGGAAATTAAATATTTGTAGTTTTTTAACCTTGCATTTTAATGGGTGGTTGGAAATTGCTTTATGGTTAAGTTAAACAGTGCCATTAAAGGAATGTGTGACTGTTATGCTGTCTGATAACACAAAGATAATAAATACCCCAAATGCAATAGCGCTATAACTACTTTTGTGGCAGTATGACAGTCCAGATTCTTGTGATATTAACATCGTATCATGATCAAGCTCCACGAAGGTAAAGGGAAAAGTTAACATTAATTAATAAGTCAAGCAATTTAGATTATAATAATATGAGATACATTGATTCCTGTATTCTCCGCCAATTTCTTAAAGTCTAAATCATCTTGTGTAGCCATTTATATTACCGTAGGTATATAGTCCACAATTATTTTTTCTGGATAACAGTAACCCACTGAGCGGGAACGTATATGCAACGTCTTTGGCTTTTCAACACCGAGTTATCCTCATTCTGTGTGTGACCCACGATTAAAAATTGTGTGTTGTAGACAGAATATCAAAATTTGTAATTACTTTTTAATACATGGAAACAATAGATTTATTTTTGTTTAGATGTCTGAGTAAAACACAACATGTTCGCCTGTGCCCTGTACAAGTCCTCCAAACATTTGTACACGCATGTACCAATCGCATTGGCTCCCCTTTTTGCCTGGCTTTCGTCCCAAACATAGCAAAGTGCGTTTTTCTTAACTTCATCATAAACGGTGAAATTTTAAGTCGCCAATTTGCGTTAGAAATACAACGCATTTATCTCGCCACCAGGGTCTGGGAGGATTGCCTCTAGATCATAAGTGGCAAGAATTATCTCACCACTTTGGGATTTGTTAAAAACTTCCGGTTTATTTTCCCTAGACAAATTTTTTCTTCTTGGTGCTTGTCAAATTCAGTTTGTAACTCTAGCTTCCATTTTACGGTAGCATTTTTAGATCTCTCACAAAAGGTGCACTGGCCTTTCTTTGGTTTGTGGAACCCTATGTTAAATTCGTGGCTGAAAATTGTACCCTACAAGTAAAACTTGCCTGCAGGCACATTAACCTATTTACATTGCAGTGAATACTGCCTGTGCATTTCCTTTACCATCAAGCTTCCATCTAAACGTATTCCCTTTTTGTCTGGGCTCTAAGGTAATTCTATTCAATGCTTGCAAAGGAATTATGTGGAATCTTATTCCATCCTTGATGGCAGGATCAAGCATAATATTAGCGCGATTAGCGTTAGAACCACAAAATCTTTTCCAATGTTTTCGACCGAATCTTTCTTTGCTAATGCAGTACGTACCATACGATCCCCAATATCCAATGTGCCCATTAAGAAAGTTTTACAAACTGACAAACCTACTCAGCCCATTGATTTCAAACTTCAAAATGCTATTTTTCTTTCTTGATGACATACCGATTTGTCTAGCCTTTTAGCGAGTAGAACAAATTGGTTCCACGACTGAAAGTCTATTCCCTATAAACTGACGCTTTCTGGCCAGATCACCCATAGCCCAAAAGCTTTATTCTTGCTTATCATTCTTCAACATTTCTTGCCTTTGCACACACGCCCACTCTCACTGCCTCGGGTAGCCAACTGACAATGTTTTGATGGTAAAACAACATTAACCTGCCAAATACCACCCCTATGTTTAATAAATCTCCTAAAAAATGCCTCCGAAGTCGAAAACAATCTGAGAATGGCGTGAAATTTTACTAGTACTAGCAGAATGGGCCCTTGCTACGCACGTATATTGTTCTGCGGGTGAGGGCAAGAGTTGTAGTGAGAAAGGGGCGCACCCCCTAAAATCTACCTGTGCCATTGAAGACTAAAAAATATATATTTTTTAAGAATCCAAGAACTTTTCCCTGCACAATGCCCTCTAATACAACCCGGACCAAACTCTTCATTACCAAGAACACGAAGAAATTGTTATGATCATGCGTGTCGGTCTCAAGCTGAATAGGTTACAGCTAGTGAACGCATACTCGATTGCAGGATTATGGTTCATATATGGCCCTAGGCCATAACCTAAGCCCCAGGACTTGGGGACCAAAACCAACAAACCAACAGACCAAAACACAAAAATAGTAATTTGGACAATTTTGATGCCAAACGCTAAAAAAACGACAAAAATTAGTCCGCATTAGACAACTTTTTGCATTTTGTGCAAATTCAGATCATTAAAATAAGTTTCTTATCTGTTTTAGAATTTTTTCAAAACAGTTTTGGTTTCCGTACCCGATGACTTGTGAATATCCCCAATTCACTGCCGAAGAGAATATAACAGGATTTCGTTCACCTTGCAGTGGCATAAAAACCAAATAAAAGCTAATGCTCCTGTCACTCTGAATGCCAAATCTTTTCAAGTTCACGTGTAATATGATTGCAAATAGGAGCGTTTTGACTAAATTTCTTCAATAAATTCATAATGCATGCGATAATAGTCACCCCGTCGAAGCGGATCAGTAAAAAAGGTAAGATTTGGACGGTTAAAAAATCAAGCTGGGCTGCAAGATGGTAATCAATTTTGCCAGCCAAATGTAATCAGTTTTTTCAATATTTCACTTAAAAAACACTTTCAAATCGCTGTAAGAATGTCGTATCTGGATGTAAACCAATATTTTGAATATTTATAACCCATTTCCTCCCGTTTTTAACCAATTTTCGCGATTTCTATCAAGAGTTAACTCGGTGAAACATAGTCCCCAGCCAGCCAGCCAGCCAGCCAGCCAGCCAGCCAAACAGCACAGACTAAAAAGTTGAACACCGCCATTTTAACGGTTTTATATAAGGTTAATATAAGGTTAATACTGCCATAACGTCTGCTGTAGCGCTAGGCTTCAAGTCACTTTATATCATTTTCGTACAAAGATTTGTAAGAAGACCGCCATAAAGGTACTTGTGGCGGTGTTGATGTTTATTTTTTGTATACTTTTTCACTAAAATGGACAATTTGGTTACACCAATGGGAGTTGTGGCAGTATAGCTACAAAGATTTAGTAAATTTTCAACAAAGTCGTGAAAGTCAGAAGAGAATTTTAGGATTTTAAGCCCTTTGAATGAATTCAGACGGTTGTGGCGGTTTTGCAGTAAACAACTTATTTTTTTCCAAATTTATGATATAATAAAATAAAAATTGTTTTTTTGCGTTTATGACAGTCTTGTACTAAAGGTGCGTAATGTCAAAACTGATCTTTTCCAAAAACGCAGGGGCTCTAAATTGAGAACAAAGGTAGGTCATCTGAAATCCTTTCAGGCGTTTAGTCTGTAAAGCGCGTACACACTCACTCACACACACACACACACACACACACACAAAAACATGCACAAGTGACTGACACAATTTCGCTCCTCTCGCTTCGCTCATCAAAGAGGGTGTGAAAACTCGAAATTTTACATGAGTGGCACAGGAAATCAGGTCAAATCCCGTAGAAACCAGGGAAACTCCTAAACATTTTGCCATTTAAAAACACAATGCGTGTAACTACTTGAAAGATAAAACATCTAAAACATCTAAAACGCAGCACCTTCGACTCCCTCATGCGAAGCTTCCTTATCCAAAACCCCTTTTACAACATTCAGGAATACCTCACCTCTCCGACACCTTTGTGTCAGCTCCTGTCAACCACCACCACTCGGCACTGAGGCACTCATCTGACGTGATGTGACGTCACCTCAACTCAACCTCATCACAGCAGAGAAAGTACACGTCAACCTTTGGCTACCGTCAATATTTTTACTTATTCGTTATAGATAATAATGATCGAAAAGCGAAGATTCCACAATATAATAATTTCCGCATAATCTGGCAAATCATTTAATCATCACTGGAATTATTACTTACAATTTTATTACTTACATTTTACAACTTAATATTATTTATTACCACTACCTCCTTTTGTTACTGTTTTTCTTAGTTTTACACCAGTGATGTGGCTGTTATTATTACTATTATTACGATTATTACCTATCATTTTATTACTATCTCAAATCCCCCAACTTAGTTTATTTCCAATTATATTTTTAAAATGCTCATACAGATATTATGTATCGGTATTAATAAATAAATACAAATACAAATACAAATCTGCTAAACACTCTCGACTAAAAGGAAAACTGGGGTAACCGAAGTCCGAATTGGCATTGAGAAAATGTCAGTTGAATCGCAGACATTGCAGTATCAGGGTACAGTTTTTGGTCAATATTCCGAAATTTGCACAACTTTAGTAAATTTGTACTGTTAAAACATGGGCTGGTGATATTCGCACGGCTCCCGTGCGAAGAAGCAGCTGAAACACTATTCTCACGGCTACCGTGCGAAAAGGCACTGAAACGCTACTCGCACGATAGAACCGTGCCAATAATGCGTTAAAGCACTATTCGCACGGTACCGTCGTGCGACTAAGCCGTCAAAACGCTATTTGCACGGTTGAACTTACGGTTGACCGTGCTGGCAAGTCGCTAGAACACTATTCACACGGCAGCGAGCCGTGAAAACAAGGCAGTGCCTCACTATTCGCAGCCATGTTTTCACGGTGGAGCCGTGTGGGCAAAACGTCAAGAAGCTAATAGCACAGCTAGATATCAAGATACAGCAGCAATAAAGAAGCTGTAAACCACAAAACTGTCAAGTGCAATTCAGAGATGTAGGGGCGTTTAACGTTGTCCTGCACAACAAGGGGGCAATACAGTAGGATGACAGCAATGACGACGACAACGGCTTGAACCCCCATTTGGGTGCAAATGTATATCGTCGACCCCAACGACTTGGAGGTGGCGACCAGGGATCAGTGACGGTCTTGAAGGGGGGGGGGGGGGGGGGGTGTAAAATGATAATGATTCCAATTTGTATTGACTTCAAAAATGAGATTCAATCCTTTTTTCAAAATTAACCTTATATATTAACCTTATATAAAACCGTTAATTTGGCGACGTTCAACTTTTTAGTCTGTGCTGGCTGGCTGGCTGGGACGCATGTTTCACCGAACTTAACTCTTAATATAAATCGCGAAAAACGGCTGAAAACGGGTGGAAATGGTTCATAGATGTTCAAACTATTGGTTTACATCCAGAGACGACATTCTTACAGCGATTTCAAAGTGTTTTTTAGGTGAAATATTGAAAATACTGATTGCATTTGGCTGGCAAGATTGAAGAGCGCCTTGCAGCCCAGCTTGATTTTTTTAACGTTCAAATCTTACCTTTTACTGATACGCTGCGTCTAGGTGATTATTATCGCATGCATTGTGAAGTTATTAAAGAAATTTTGTCAAAAAGCTTCTATTTGCGATCATATTACGTGGAATTGAAATGATTTGGCATTCAGAGTTACAGATGAATTCTTTTGTTTTGTTTTCATACCACAGCAAGGTGAATGAATCCATGAATGTATCTTTTACGCAGTGAATGTAGCTATTTACACGTCATCGGGTACAGAAAGAAAAACTCCTGAAAAAACATCCAAAACCGACTAGAAACACATATAAATAACTTTGATTTGCATAAAACGTAAGAAATTGATTGCGGACAAATTTCAGGCGGAGTGAAATACCGTGTAGCTTCTAAAATGTTCAATACACTATTTTTGTGTAGTCAGCAAGAAAAGTTTTGCGCAGTCTTGCCAGATCTAGGTAATTAATGCTATCAGTTACTTTTTAAACAAACGGAAATTGACGTATATATATATTTATTTGTGCATTATAATATTTTTGGATAATATCAAAAGAAATTTTATTGATTTATGAAATTTGTGTTGAAAAATTAGTTTTGACATTTGCTACACCTTTTGGCGTTGGCCATTTTCAAATGCAACTTTGCAAATTAAACTTAAAGTTTTTTTCCGGCAAGCTGGATAGCTTGCCGGCAAGCTGATTTACGAGCAACAAAATGTTGTTACGTTTTGGTCCTAAGTCCTTGGACCTAGGTTATGGCCAAGGGCCATATTTTTGTTATAACCTGGCTACCGGGTATGCCCGCAGGGCAAAAGGGTACAAGCTTCAAAGGAAAGGGCTTCACCAATAGCTGGAGCTCACTAAATTATCTTAACATTATTTTCACGTTCTTGGTGATTGTGATTTTGTTCCGGTAATTTCATCGGGTTCTTTCAGTGAAAAACATTTTACTTTGTGGACGGGTGGCGATTCTGCTGAATGTAGCTATTTACACGTCATCGGGTACAGAAAGCAAAACTTCAAAGAAAAACATCCAAAACCGACTATAAACACATATAAATAATTTTGATTTGCAAAAAATGTAAGGAATTGATTGCGGACAAATTTCAGGCGGAGTTATATACCGTGTAGCTTCTAAAATGTTCAATACACTATTTTTGTGTAGTCAGCAAGAAAATTTTTTCGCAGTTTTGCTAGATTTAGGTAATTTAAGCTGTCAATAACGTTTTCATCATACGAAAATTGACGCATATTTATATTTATTTGTACATCATAGAACTTTTTGATAGTATATCAAAATAAATTTAATTGAATCATGTAATTTGTGTTGAAATAAGAGTCAATTGACATTTGCTACGCCTTTTGGCGTTGGACATATTCAAATGCAACTTTGCAAATTAAACTAAAAGTTTTTTTTCCGGCAAGCTGGATTGATATAATGACATTATGATTTACGAGCAACAAAATTTTTTAACGTTTTGGTCCCAAGTCCTAGGGCCTAGGTTATGGCCTAGGGCCTTTTTTTGTTATAACCTGGCTACCGGGTATGCCCGCAGGGCATAGGGTACTAGCGTCGAAGGAAAGGGCTTCATCCTATAGCTGGAGCTTAACGCTGAATGATCTTAACATTATCTTCACGTTCTTGGTAATTCTGAGTTTGTTCCGGTAATTTCATCGGGTTCTTTCAGTGAAAAACATTACACTTTGTGGATGGGTGGCGGTTCTGCTTTTTACCCCTTATATGAGCAAAGAATTTTATTAAATATTAATTTTAATAAATAATAAATATTTAAAGCCATGAACTGGAAAGTACTAACTTGCCCTCACATGCAGTGCACTATACGTGCGTAGCACGGGCCCATACTGCTAGTTAACCTTATATAAAACCGTTTATTTGGCGAAGTTCAATTTTTTAGTTTGTGCTGGCTGGCTGGCTGGCTGGCTGGCTGGGATGCATGTTACACCGAACGTAACTCTTGATAGAAATCACGAAAATTGGTTAAAAACGGGTGGAAATGGATTATAAATGTTCAAAATATTGGTTTACATCCATAGCCGACATTCTTACAGCGATTTGAAAGTGTTTTTTAGGTGAAATATTGAAAAAACTGATTGCATTTGTCAGGCAAGATTGAATACCGTCTTGCAGCCCAGCTTGATTTTTTAATCGTCCAAATCTTACCTTTTTACTGATCCGCTGCGTCTAGGAGACATTTTGTGAAAACGCTTCTATTTGCGATCATATTACGTGGAATTGAAATGATTTGGCATTCAGAGTGACAGATGAATTCTTTTGTTTTGTTTTCATACCACAGCAAGGTGAATGAATCAATGAATTTATCTTTTTCGCGGTGAATGCAGCTATTTACACGTCATCGGGTACAGAAAGCAAAACTCATTTGAAAAACATCCAAAACCGACTAGAAACACTTATAAAAGATTTTCATTTGCATAAAATGTAAGGAATTGATTGCGGACAAATTTCAGGCGGAGTTATATAATGTGTAGCTTCTAAAATGTTCAATACACTATTTTTGTGTAGTCAGTAAGAAAAGTTTTGCGCAGTCTTGCGATCTAGGTAATTGATGCTATTAATTACGTTTTTAACAAACGAAAATTGACGTGTATATATATATATATATATATATATATATATATATATATATATATATATATATATATATGTTTGTTTAATAAGCTTTACGGTTAAAAACTGCAAGGAAAAACGTTTTGAATAAATGGTTTAATTCCACGTTTCGCCAAGGAAATGTCTTGGCATCTTCAGGAAAAAGATTTCTCGGAATAAAATGAAAAAACAAGGTAGATACCTAAAAAACAGGGTCCCTAGGATATAAAACAACAAAACATACATGAAACAGAGTCGAAAAAATTCAAAATCAGTAAATGTAAAAAACCAAAAAGAGAAAAAAAAAAATTTATAGCCAAAGGTTTCTTGCTCTGCTTCTTGTAACTCTTGTTGTAGGGACGGTTGCTTGCGTTTCTTTCGGCGACGCAAATCTTGGCGTTAATTTTTTCCTTCTGTCCGTTCTTTTTGGTTGATTTAAGAGTTCAGTTCGCCTGTTTCCTGGTGGCAGATTCGATGGAACTTCGATAGTTTTTATAATGGGGGCCCATGACGCAGGGAGACGCTGGCTGTCATCTCGTTTGTTTAAATTTTGAGGTCTTTTTTCAATTTCCAGAGCTTTCCTCATTAATCTTGTCTTCAAATGGTGGGTTATGGCTAGAGGTTTCATTTGGTCGAAGTCAATGATGTGGTTGAAATCTCTTGCGTGTTGTACTAGGGCTGATGTTTCGGTGCAATTTCTTAAAGCTAACAAGTGTTCTGCTTTTCTAGCCGAAAAATTTCTTCCTGTTTGTCCTATGTATGTCCTAGTACATTCCCCACAAGGGATTTCATAAACACCCCATCCCTCCAGTGGAATTTTGTCTTTGAACTGGCGTAGCCTATCTTCAATTTTTGAATTTGTTTGAAAGACGGTGTTAATTCGTTCTTTTCTTAATAGTTGGCCAATTTTATCCGTGGTGTTTTTTATGTATGGTAGGAAAATGGTTTCTTTCCACTCTTCTTTTTGTTTCTCTTTGGAGTTATCTTTTTTATGGTTCCATGCTTTCTGGAAAATTCTGTTTGGAAATCCATTTTGGAGTAGGGCTAGTTGTAGAGTCTTAGCTTCTTCTTGAATGTGTTCGTCATCTGCAATTCTATGGGATCGAATTGCAAGAGAAAAGGCGACTGATTTGATCTGGTTTGGATGATGGTGTGAGGTTGCGTGTAGATATCTATTAGTGTGTGTTGGTTTACGATAAACCTTGTGCCCAAGAGTACCATCTTGTTTTTTGAAAACCAATGTGTCTAGAAATGGTAGTTGTTTGTTATCTTCCACTTCCATTGTTAGTTGGATATTTGGATGGATTTGATTTAAATGGGCAAGAAATTGCAAAAAATTTTCTGGACCATGTTGCCATATAACGAAAGTGTCGTCTATACGTAGCGGTACCAGCATTTCGGTAAGTAAGGTGAAGTTTCGAGGGCTTTTGTTTCAAACTCTGTCATGTACAGATTCGCTACATTGTACAGATTGGCGAAACGTCGAATTAAAACATTTATTCAAAACGTTTTTCCTTGCGGTTTTTAACCATAAAGCTTATTAAACACATAATATGAACTGCCAAAACTTTCAATCACTCATATATATATATATATATATATATATATATATATATATATATATATATATATATATATATATATATATATATATATATATATATATATATATATTTATTTATTTATTTATTTATTTATTTATTTGTGCATTTATTTATTTTGTACATTTGCTACACCTTGTGGCATTGGACCTTTTTAAATGCAACTTTGCAAATGATACTTAAAGTTTTTTTCCAGCAAGCTGGATTAGGATAATGACATTATGATTTACGAGCAACAAAATGTTGTTTCGCCTTGATCCCAAGTCCTAGGACCTAGGTTATGGCCAGGGCCATATTTTAGTTATAACCTGGCTACCGGGTTTGCCCGCAGGGCATAGGGTACTAGCATCGAAGGAAAGGGCTTCATCCTATAGCTGGAGCTTAACACTGAATGATCTTAACATTATCTTCACGTTCTTGGTGATTGTGAGTTTGTTCCGGTAATTTCATCGGGTTCTTTCAGTGAAAAACATTTCACTTTGTGGACGGGTGGCGATTTTTCTCTCCACCACTTATATGAGCAAAGAGTTTTAATAAATATTAATTTTAGTAAATAATAAATATTTAGAGCCATGAACTGGAAAGTACTAACATGCCCTCACATGCAGTGCACTATACGTGCGTAGCACGGGCCTATACTGCTAGTTACTCAATAAAGCGCCAGAAAAAACGCATGCAAGATACGAAGACGACGACGACGACGACGACGACGACGTTGTGCTTCCAGCGCACGATCCGCCGTGCGCTCTGAGCTCGCAGACGCATAGCTCACACGTGCCACGGGGTATGGGATGAGGCCTTCGTTATCGCCGTTGTGACAGTTCACCCTACCTCCAAGTATTAGAGGTCGCCGATTGGCATTTTGACTTGGAGAAGGGGATGATTTCGTCGCCGTCTCCGTCGTCCCTGGTCACCACCTCCTAATCGTAGGGGTTGCCGATTTGCATTTTACTTGGAGTATGTATGACTCCGCCATCGTCGCCGCCGCCATCGTCCTAGATGCATCTCCTTGTTGTGTACGACGTCGTATTGTGTTTTTGCCTTCAACGTCGTCCTCCGTGGTTACATTTTCATTTTGAGCACTCTTAGGAAGTTGTCAGCTACGCCCCCCCCCCCCCCCCCCCCAACTTTTACTTTTTGTGCATGCCATATTTTTTGTGGTGACTTTGAGATTATGCCGCCGTGTATTATGCCCTGTGCAATTTGCGTGCACTGTCAGCTGTGAACCTAACCTTGTGTATAGTGTTTTGACCGCTTGCTCGAACGGTTCCAGCCGTGCAAATAGTGTTTCAGCGGTTTGTCCACACAGTGGAGCCGTGTTAGTGTTTGAGCGGCTTCGCTACACTCGAGCCGTGTTTTTTTTTGCTGTGCGAATAGTCACTTCGTAAAACATAACATTTTAAGATTTAAAAATATGCTACTTAATAAATTGCGCGTTTATCCAAATTCACGTATTTCTTTAGGACGTTATAGCAAACTATTTTCCGCAACAAACGATAAAAGCAGAAAGTCAAATTCAAATTATACCAAAAAGCTGATGAAAATATTGAAATTACAGTAAAACTTATTATGAGTGTTGACCTATAATATCGGCAAGCAATTATACCAAGTCGCGCTGGAGACATATATATAGGCATTAGCTTAAGCCGGCAAGCTATACCTACTTACGTGTATTTTATAGTATTCACACACGGAAGATAGGTACTACATCCATATTCCATAATCTGATTATATTATGTTCAACAATCAACATGCAAACTTGTAAGTTAACTCAATATTACTTTCCTCTCAGCAACAAACGCGAAGACAATGATTCAATTGCTGGACGCCGACAGCCAGCAGATGGCGACGTCGTCGATCAACAGACAGCAGCAAATTCCTGGCATTCCTGCGTCTCGTGGTTTGGCAGCCAAGCACGCGGGGCGCTGCAGCGTGCAGTCCACACGACCCAGATGGCGTGTCGACGGATGAACCAGCGGGACCGTGACTCGCTATAGCCCCGCGTTTATATGGCAGCTTCTGGACCAAAGTGGATTAAAGTTAAGCAACACGTCACCGAGCCGGGTGTTGCATGGGTGCCCGCCATGCCCGTGGCCGGCTCTCAGAGGGTGAGGGGTAGGAGGGTTTGGAGTTAAGCAGCACTGCGCCGAGTCGGGCGTTGCATGGGTGACCGCCATGCACGTGACCAGCCATCAGAGGGAGAGAGGCAATTGCATCAATGCATTCCCGAATAAATGCCCGCGTCTAGCAATGAATTGCAGGTCCGGCCACCACTGAGCGCTCACCTCACAATGAATGCAGTGCGCGGAGACTCATGTATAAATCACGGCGTAATGGACTGAGGCGTAATGGCAGCCAGGCCAGGCCAGGCCGATCCCATTACTGCATGCCGTTAGCCACATCGCGTCGCGCGTGATTAATCACCGTGCGAAGAGATGACTATTTTCACGCGCGCTATTTGCGTATCGCGGCCGTCGGTCGGTCGGCAGTCGGGCTCGCTCCAGGCGTCAGGCATTCTAGACCAGGGAGCGAGGCACTCATCTGCAATAACTATAGCAAATGACACTAGTATGCATTCTTTGCCGATGCTAGCTGCCATTGGCCTGACATGTGCTCTATTGGGAAGGGTTGGGTGACCCACACAATATCATTGTCTAATTTTTAATCTTTCAAAATGATGAAAGGTGGGAAAAGTCAAGTGCAGTCTCTACTACGTTTGAACCAAATTTTGCCCAACATTTATGAAATGTACAGAATATTATAAAACAAAGCAATGTGGAAATCTTTGACCAATGCGTCTGTGAGTCAAGACAATTGTTGACTGAGGTGTTCTCGAGCAATCTGACGGTTTGGCACTGTGTGGGACGGGGGGGGGGGGGGAGTGGTGCCCGGAAGAAAGCGTCGACAGACAAGAAGTCGGTGTCTTTGCCGAGGCTAGCTGCCATTGGCCTGACATGTGCTCTATTGGGAAGGGTTGGGTGACGCATACAATATCATTGTCTAATTTTTAATCTTTCAAAATGATGAAAGGTGGAAAAGGCAAGTGCAGTCTCTACAACGTTTGAACCAAATTTTGCCCAACTTTGATGAAATGTACAGAATATTATAAAACAAAGCAATGTGGAAATCCTTGACCAGTGCGTCTGTGAGTCAAGACAATTGTTGACTGAGGTGTTCCCGAGCAATCTGACGGTTTAGCACTGTGGGGGACGGTGGGGGAGGGGGGGGGGGGGTGCCCCGAAGAAAGCGTCGACAGACAGGAAGTCGGTGGGGGCGGGGGGTACGGAAGGATGCAGCTGTTACGTGCGCCCGCGACTTGACTGGACGCTATCACAACTCGGGGGGGGGGGGGGGGGGGGGGGGAGGAAGTCAAGCCAAGGCCTGGGCGCTCGGTTAGCCCCCCCCCCCATAAAAAGCCATTCATGGCCCGCTTCTTTGTCCCTTACCCAATCTTTACAGCCGTCCTCCGAAATCTGTCGGCCATCAATGCATTAAATCATGGAAAAAGTGATGCAGGAAATCCATCCAAAAATAAAATCGTATCAAATATAAAAAAATTTCAAAAAGTTCAGCTAGCAATGAATTTGCCCATTTAGCATATCCATTGCTGGCATCGAGCAACTATAACAACCGAGATGCAGCAATCGAGATCCGCCAATCGAGATCAAGCAATCGACATTCGGCAATCAAGATCCGGCAATCGAGATCCGGCAATCGAGATCCGGCAATCGATATATGGCAATTAAGATCCGGCAATCGAGATGCGGTAAAAAAAATCCGGCAATCGATATCCGGCAATCGAGATCCGGCAATCGAGATCCAGCTATCGAAATCCGGCATTCAAGATCCAGCAATCAAGATCCAGCAATCGAAATCCATCAATCGAAATCCGGCAATCGAGATCCAGCAATCAAAATCCGGCAAGCGAGATCCGGCAATCGAGATCCAGCAATCAAGATCCAGCAATCGAGATCCAGCAATCAAGATCCAGCAATCGAAATCCAGCAATCGAAATCCAGCAATCGAAATCTGGCAATCAAGATCCAGCAATCAAGATCCAGCAATCGAGATCCGGCAATCGAGATCCGGCATTCGAGATCCGGCAATCGAGATTCAGCAATCGAGATCCAGCAATCAGGTTCCAGCAATAGAGATCCAGCAATCGAGATCCAGCAATCGAGATCCAGCAATAGAGATCTAGCAGTCGAGATCCGGCAATCGAGAGATTCCCAGGTATCAATACAAGAGAAGCGCATCCTAGAGCGACACGTGGCACAAGTACCTCATCCTAAAGCGACACGTGGCCCAAGTACCTCATCCTAAAGCTATACTTGGCACAAGTACCTCATCCTAAAGCTATACTTAGCACAAGTACCTCATCCTAAAGCGACACGTTGCACAAGAACCTAACCCTAAAGCTACACGTGGCACAAATACCTCATCCTAAAGCGACGGGTGGCACAAGAACCTCATCCTAAAGCGACACTTGGCACAAGTACCTCATCCTAAAGCGACACTTGGCACAAGAACCTCAGCTTTAAGCGACACGTTGCACAAGAACCTAATCCGAAAGCGACAGGTGGCACAAATACCTCATCCTAAAGCGTCACGTGCCACAAGTACCTCATCCTAAAGCGAAACTTGGCACAAGAATCTCATCCTAAAGCGACATGTGGCACAAGTACCTCATCCTAAAGCGACACGTGGCACAAGTACCTTATCCTATAGCGACACGTTGAACAAGAACCTAATACTAAAGCGACACGTGGCACAAATACCTCATCCTAAAGCGACACGAGGCACAAGTACCTTATCCGAAAGCGACACGTGCCACAAGAACCTAATCCTAAAGCGAAACGTGGCACAAATACCTCAGCCTAAAGCGACACGTGCCAAAAGAAACCTCATCCTAAAGCGACAATTAGCACAAGTATCTAATCCTAAAGCGACAAGTAGCACAAGTACCTCATCCTAAAGCGACACGTGGCACAAGTACCTTATCCTAAAGCGACACGTTGCAAAAGAACCTAATCCTAAAGCGACAAGTGGAACAAGTACCTAATCCTAAAGCGACACGTGGCACAAGCACCTCATCCTAAAGCGACACGTTGCACAAGAACCTAATCCTAAAGCGACAAGTGGCACAAATACCTCATCCTAAAGCGACACGTAACACAAGAACCTCATCCTAAAGCTACACTTGGCACAAGTACCTCATCTTAAAGCAACACGTTGCACAAGAACCTAATCCTAAAAT
Source organism: Nemoura dubitans (assembly GCA_921293005.1). NCBI lineage: Eukaryota > Metazoa > Arthropoda > Insecta > Plecoptera > Nemouridae > Nemoura > Nemoura dubitans. Next base: position 22,008,475 of record OV121077.1, read on the forward strand.
GACAAGTGGCTCTAATACCTCATCTAAAAGCGACACGTGCCACTAGCACCTCTTCCTAACGCGACACTTGGCACAAGTATCTCATCCTAAAGCGACAAGTGGCACAAGTACCTCTTTCTTAAGCGACACGTGGCACAAGTAATCCTAAAGCGACACGTGCCACAAGCTATACTTAGCTATACTTAAGCTATACTTAGCACAAGTACCTTATCCTAAAGCAATACGTAGCCCAAGTACATCTTCCTAAAGCGACACTTGGAAAAAGTATCCCACCCTAAAGCGACACTCGGCACAAGTACCTCTTTCTTAAGCGACACGTGGCACAAGTAATCCTAAAGCGACACGTGCCACAAGCACCTCATCCTAACGCGACACTTAGCACAAGTATCTCATCCTAAAGCGACAAGTGGCACAGGTACCTCATCCTAAAGCGACATGTAGTACAAGTACCTCATCCTGCAGCGACACGTGGCACAAGTACCACATCCTAAAGCGACACGTGCCACAAGTACCTCTTCCTAAAGCGACACTTGGCAAAAGTAACCCACCCTTAAGCGACACTTGGCACAAGTACCTCTTCCTTAAGCGACATGTGGCACAAGTAATCCTAAAGCGACACGTGGCACAAGTACCTCATCCTAAAGCGACACGTGGCACAAGTACCTTATCCTAAAGCGACACGTGGCACAAGTACCTCTATCTAAAGCGACACGTGGCACAAGTACCTCATCCTAAAGCTTCACGTGGCACAAGTACCTCATCTTATAACGACACGTGGCACAAGTACCTCACCCTGAAGCGACACGTGGCACAAGGACCTCATCCTAAAGCGACACGTGGCACATGTACCTCATCCTAAAGCGACACGTGGCACAAGTACCTTTTCCTAAAGCTACACGTGGCACATGTACCTCATCCTAAAGCGACACTTGGCACAAGTACCTCATCCTTAAGCGACAATTGGCACAAGTACCTAAGCTTAAAGCGACACATTGAACAAGAACCTAATCCTAAAGCGACACGTGGCACAAATACCTACTCCTTAAGCGTCATGTGCCACAAGTACCTCATCCTAAAGCGAAACTTGGCACAAGTATGTCAACCTAAAGCGACATGTGACACAAGTACCTCATCCCAAAGCGACACGTGGCACAAGTACCTTATCCTAAAGCGACACGTGGCTCTAATACCTCATCCTAAAGCGACGGGTGGCACAAGAACCTCATCCTAAAGCGACACTTGGCACAAGTACCTCATCCTAAAGCGACACTTGGCACAAGAACCTCAGCTTTAAGCGACACGTTGCACAAGAACCTAATCCGAAAGCGACAGGTGGCACAAATACCTCATCCTAAAGCGTCACGTGCCACAAGTACCTCATCCTAAAGCGAAACTTGGCACAAGAATCTCATCCTAAAGCGACATGTGGCACAAGTACCTCATCCTACAGCGACACGTGCCACAAGTACCTCATCCTTAAGCGACACGTGGCACAAGTATATTATCCTAAAGCGACACGTGGCACAAGTTCCTCTTCCTAAAGCGACACGTGGCACAAGTACCTCATCCTATAGCGACACGTGGCACAAGTACCTCATCCTAAAGCGACACTTGGCATCAGTACCTCATCCTAAAGCGACACGTAGCACAAGAACCTCTTCCTAAAGCGACACTTGGCAAAAGTACCTCTTTCTTAAGCGACACGTGGCACAAGTAATCCTAAAGCGACACGTGGCACAAGAACCTCATCCTAAAGCGACACGTGGCACAGATACATTGTCCTAAAGCGACAAGTGGCGCAAGTATCTCATCCTAAAGCGACACGTAGCACAAGTACCTCTACCTAAAGCGACCTGTGGCACATGAACCTTATCCTAAAGCTTAACGTGGCACAAGAACTTCATCCTATAACGACACGTGGCACAAGTACCTCATCCTGAAGCGACACGTGGCACAAGGACCTCATTCTAAAGCAAAACGTGGCACATGTACCTCATCCTAAAGCGACACTTGGCACATGTACCTCATCCTTAAGCGACAATTGGCACAAGTTCCTAAACTTAAAGCGACACATTGAACAAGAACCTAATCCTTAAGCGACACGTGGCACAAATACCTAATCCTTAAGCGTCATGTGCCACAAGTACCTCATCCTAAAGCGAAACTTGGCACAAGTATCTCATCCTAAAGCGACATGTGGCACAAGTACCTCATCCTGAAGCGACACGTTGCACAAGAACCTAATCCTGAAGCGACACGTGGCTCTAATACCTCATCTTAATGCGACACGTGCAAAAGCACCTCATCCTAAAGCGACATGTGGCACAAGTACCGCATCTTAAAGCGACACGTGGCACAAGTACCACATCCTAAAGCGACACGTGGCACAAGTACCTCATCCTTAAGCGACACAAAGCACAAGTACCTCTTCCTAAAGCGACACTTGGCAAAAGTACCCCACCCTTAAGCGACACTTGGCACAAGTACCTCTTCCTTAAGCGTCACGTGGCACAAGTACCTTATCCTATAACGACACGTGGCACAAGTATTTCATCCTGAAAATACACGTGGCACATGAACCTCATCCTTAAGCGACACGTGGCACAAGTATCTCATCCTAAAGCTCCACGTGGCACAAGTACCTCATCCTAAAGCTATACTTAGCACAAGTACCTTATCCTAAAGCGATACGTAGCACAAGTACCTTATCCTAAAGTGACACGTGGCACAAGTACCACATCCTACCGCGACACATGCCACAAGTACCTCATCCTAAAGCGACACGTGGCACAGGTACCTCATCCTATAGCGACACGTGGCACAAGTACCTCATCCTAAAGCTATACTTAGCACAAGTACCTTATCCTAAAGCGATACGTAGCACAAGTACCTCTTCCTAAAGCGACACTTGCAAAAAGTACCCTACCCTTAAGCGACACTTGGCAAAAGTACCTCTTTCTTAAGCGACACGTGGCACAAGTTCTCCTAAAGCGACACGTGGCACAAGTACCTCATCCTTAAGCGACACGTGGCACAGATACATTGTCCTAAAGCGACAAGTGGCACAAGTATCTCTTCCTAAAGCGACACGTAACACTAGTACATCTTCCTAAAGCGTACCTTGTGGCACAAGTACCTCATTCTTAAGCGACACGTGGCACAAGAAACCTCATCTTAAAGCGACACGTGGCACATGTACCTTATCCTAAAGCGACTCGTGGCACAAATTCCTCATCCCAAAGCGACACGTGGCACAAGAACCTCATCCAAAAGCGACACGTGGCACAAGAACCTAATCCTAAAGCGACACGTGGCACAAATACCTCATCCTACAGCGACACGTTGCACAAGAACCTAATCCTCAAGCTACACGTGGCACAAATTCCTCATCCTAAAGCGACAGGTGGCACAAGAACCTCATCCTAGAGCGACACTTGGCACAAGTACCTCATCCTAAAGCGACACTTGGCACTAGTACCTCAGCTTGAAGCGTCACGTTGCTCAAGAACCTAATCCTAAAGCGACACGTGGCACAAATACCTCATCCTAAAGCGTCACGTGCCACAAGTTCCTCATCCTAAACCGAAACTTGGCACAAGTATCTTATCCTAAAGCGACATGTGGCACAAGTAACTCATCCTTAAGCGACACGTGGCACAAGTCCCTTATCCTAAAGCGACACGTTGCACAAGAACCTAATGCTAAAGCGACACGTGGCACAAATAGCTCATCCTAAAGCGACACGTGCCACAAGTACCTCTTCCTTAAGCGACACGTGGCACAAGTAATCCTTAAGTGACACTTGGCAAAAGTCCCTCATCCTAAAGTGACACGTGGCACAAGAACATTATCCTAAAGCGACACGTGGCACAAGTACCTCTTCCTAAAGCGATACGTGGCACAAGTACCTCATCCTATTGCGACACGTGGCTCAAGTACCTCATTCATGAAGTGACACGTGGCACAAGTACCTCATTCTTAAGCGACACGTTTAATAAGTACTTCATCCTTAAGCGACACGTGGCACTTGTACCTTATCCTAAAGCAACTCGTGGCACAAATTCCTTATCCTAAAGCGACACGTGCCACAAGTACCTTATCCTCAAGCGACACTTGGCACAAGTACCTCCACCTAAAGCGACACTTGGCAAAGGACCCCACCCTTAAGCGACACGTGGCACAAATTCCTTATCCTTAAGCGACACGTGGCACAAGTACCACTTCCTTAAGCGACACTTGGCAAAAGAACATCATCCTAAAGCGACACGTGGCACAAGTACCTCTTCCTTAAGCGACACGTGGCACAAGGATTCCTTAAGTGACACTTGGCAAAAGTACCTCATCCTTAAGTGACACGTGGCACAAGAACATTATCCTAAAGCGACACGTGGCACAAGTACCTCTTCCTAAAGCGTCACGTGGCACAAGTACCTCATCCTATTGCGACACGTGGCACAAGTACCTCATCCTGAAGTGACACGTGGCACAAGTACATCATCCTTAAGCGACACGTGGCACATGTACCTTATCCTAAAGCAACTCGTGGCACAAATTCCTTTTCCTAAAGCGACACGTGCCACAAGTACCTTATCCTCAAGCGACACTTGGCACAAGTACCTTTCCTAAACCGACACTTGGCAAAGGACCCCACCCTAAAGCGACACGTGGCACAAGGACCTCTCCCTAAAGCGACACGTGGCACAAATACCTCATCCGAAAGCGACACGTGCCACAAGATACCTCATCCAATGCGAAACTTTGCACAAGTATCTCATCCTAAAGCGACATGTTGCACAAGAACCAAATCCTGAAGCGACACGTGGCTCTAATACCTCATCTTAATGCGACACGTGGCACAAATTCCTCATCCTAAAGCGACAGGTGGCACAAGAACCTCATCCTAGAGCGACACTTGGCACAAGTACCGCATCTTAAAGCGACACGTGGCACAAGTACCACATCCTAAAGCGACACGTGCCACAAGTACCTCATCCTAAAGCGACACGTGGCACAAGTACCTCATCCTTAAGCGACACGAAGCACAAGTACATCTTCCTTAAGCGACACTTGGCAAAAGTACCCCACCCTGAAGCTACACTTGGCACAAGTACCTCTTCCTAAAGCGACACTTGGCAAAAGTACCCCACCCTGAAGCTACACTTGGCACAAGTACCTCTTCCTCAAGCGTCACGTGGCACAAGTACCTCATCCTATAACGACACGTGGCACAAGTATCTCATCCTAAAGCTACACGTGGCACATGTACCTCATCCTTAAGCGACATGTGGCACAAGTACCTTTTCCTAACGCGACACTTGGCACAAGTACCTTATCCTAAAGCGACACGGGGCACAAGTACCTAATCCTAAAGCGACACGTGGCACAAGCACCTCATCCTAAAGCGACACGTTGCACAAGAACCTAATCCTAAAGCGACAAGTGGCACAAATACCTCATCCTAAAGCGACACGTAACACAAGAACCTCATCCTAAAGCTACACTTGGCACAAGTACCTCATCTTAAAGCAACACGTTGCACAAGAACCTAATCCTAAAATGACAAGTGGCTCTAATACCTCATCTAAAAGCGACACGTGCCACTAGCACCTCTTCCTAACGCGACACTTGGCACAAGTATCTCATCCTAAAGCGACAAGTGGCACAAGTACCTCATCCTTAAGCTATACTTAGCACAAGTACCTTATCCTAAAGCAATACGTAGCCCAAGTACATCTTCCTAAAGCGACACTTGGAAAAAGTATCCCACCCTAAAGCGACACTCGGCACAAGTACCTCTTTCTTAAGCGACACGTGGCACAAGTAATCCTAAAGCGACACGTGCCACAAGCACCTCATCCTAACGCGACACTTAGCACAAGTATCTCATCCTAAAGCGACAAGTGGCACAGGTACCTCATCCTAAAGCGACATGTAGTACAAGTACCTCATCCTGCAGCGACACGTGGCACAAGTACCACATCCTAAAGCGACACGTGCCACAAGTACCTCTTCCTAAAGCGACACTTGGCAAAAGTAACCCACCCTTAAGCGACACTTGGCACAAGTACCTCTTCCTTAAGCGACATGTGGCACAAGTAATCCTAAAGCGACACGTGGCACAAGTACCTCATCCTAAAGCGACACGTGGCACAAGTACCTTATCCTAAAGCGACACGTGGCACAAGTACCTCTATCTAAAGCGACACGTGGCACAAGTACCTCATCCTAAAGCTTCACGTGGCACAAGTACCTCATCTTATAACGACACGTGGCACAAGTACCTCACCCTGAAGCGACACGTGGCACAAGGACCTCATCCTAAAGCGACACGTGGCACATGTACCTCATCCTAAAGCGACACGTGGCACAAGTACCTTTTCCTAAAGCTACACGTGGCACATGTACCTCATCCTAAAGCGACACTTGGCACAAGTACCTCATCCTTAAGCGACAATTGGCACAAGTACCTAAGCTTAAAGCGACACATTGAACAAGAACCTAATCCTAAAGCGACACGTGGCACAAATACCTACTCCTTAAGCGTCATGTGCCACAAGTACCTCATCCTAAAGCGAAACTTGGCACAAGTATGTCAACCTAAAGCGACATGTGACACAAGTACCTCATCCCAAAGCGACACGTGGCACAAGTACCTTATCCTAAAGCGACACGTGGCTCTAATACCTCATCCTAAAGCGACGGGTGGCACAAGAACCTCATCCTAAAGCGACACTTGGCACAAGTACCTCATCCTAAAGCGACACTTGGCACAAGAACCTCAGCTTTAAGCGACACGTTGCACAAGAACCTAATCCGAAAGCGACAGGTGGCACAAATACCTCATCCTAAAGCGTCACGTGCCACAAGTACCTCATCCTAAAGCGAAACTTGGCACAAGAATCTCATCCTAAAGCGACATGTGGCACAAGTACCTCATCCTACAGCGACACGTGCCACAAGTACCTCATCCTTAAGCGACACGTGGCACAAGTATATTATCCTAAAGCGACACGTGGCACAAGTTCCTCTTCCTAAAGCGACACGTGGCACAAGTACCTCATCCTATAGCGACACGTGGCACAAGTACCTCATCCTAAAGCGACACTTGGCATCAGTACCTCATCCTAAAGCGACACGTAGCACAAGAACCTCTTCCTAAAGCGACACTTGGCAAAAGTACCTCTTTCTTAAGCGACACGTGGCACAAGTAATCCTAAAGCGACACGTGGCACAAGAACCTCATCCTAAAGCGACACGTGGCACAGATACATTGTCCTAAAGCGACAAGTGGCGCAAGTATCTCATCCTAAAGCGACACGTAGCACAAGTACCTCTACCTAAAGCGACCTCTGGCACATGAACCTTATCCTAAAGCTTAACGTGGCACAAGAACTTCATCCTATAACGACACGTGGCACAAGTACCTCATCCTGAAGCGACACGTGGCACAAGGACCTCATTCTAAAGCAAAACGTGGCACATGTACCTCATCCTAAAGCGACACTTGGCACATGTACCTCATCCTTAAGCGACAATTGGCACAAGTTCCTAAGCTTAAAGCGACACATTGAACAAGAACCTAATCCTTAAGCGACACGTGGCACAAATACCTAATCCTTAAGCGTCATGTGCCACAAGTACCTCATCCTAAAGCGAAACTTGGCACAAGTATCTCATCCTAAAGCGACATGTGGCACAAGTACCTCATCCTGAAGCGACACGTTGCACAAGAACCTAATCCTGAAGCGACACGTGGCTCTAATACCTCATCTTAATGCGACACGTGCAAAAGCACCTCATCCTAAAGCGACATGTGGCACAAGTACCGCATCTTAAAGCGACACGTGGCACAAGTACCACATCCTAAAGCGACACGTGGCACAAGTACCTCATCCTTAAGCGACACAAAGCACAAGTACCTCTTCCTAAAGCGACACTTGGCAAAAGTACCCCACCCTTAAGCGACACTTGGCACAAGTACCTCTTCCTTAAGCGTCACGTGGCACAAGTACCTTATCCTATAACGACACGTGGCACAAGTATTTCATCCTGAAAATACACGTGGCATATGAACCTCATCCTTAAGCGACACGTGGCACAAGTATCTCATCCTAAAGCTCCACGTGGCACAAGTACCTCATCCTAAAGCTATACTTAGCACAAGTACCTTATCCTAAAGCGATACGTAGCACAAGTACCTTATCCTAAAGTGACACGTGGCACAAGTACCACATCCTACCGCGACACATGCCACAAGTACCTCATCCTAAAGCGACACGTGGCACAGGTACCTCATCCTATAGCGACACGTGGCACAAGTACCTCATCCTAAAGCTATACTTAGCACAAGTACCTTATCCTAAAGCGATACGTAGCACAAGTACCTCTTCCTAAAGCGACACTTGCAAAAAGTACCCTACCCTTAAGCGACACTTGGCAAAAGTACCTCTTTCTTAAGCGACACGTGGCACAAGTTCTCCTAAAGCGACACGTGGCACAAGTACCTCATCCTTAAGCGACACGTGGCACAGATACATTGTCCTAAAGCGACAAGTGGCACAAGTATCTCTTCCTAAAGCGACACGTAACACTAGTACATCTTCCTAAAGCGTACCTTGTGGCACAAGTACCTCATTCTTAAGCGACACGTGGCACAAGAAACCTCATCTTAAAGCGACACGTGGCACATGTACCTTATCCTAAAGCGACTCGTGGCACAAATTCCTCATCCCAAAGCGACACGTGGCACAAGAACCTCATCCAAAAGCGACACGTGGCACAAGAACCTAATCCTAAAGCGACACGTGGCACAAATACCTCATCCTACAGCGACACGTTGCACAAGAACCTAATCCTCAAGCTACACGTGGCACAAATTCCTCATCCTAAAGCGACAGGTGGCACAAGAACCTCATCCTAGAGCGACACTTGGCACAAGTACCTCATCCTAAAGCGACACTTGGCACTAGTACCTCAGCTTGAAGCGTCACGTTGCTCAAGAACCTAATCCTAAAGCGACACGTGGCACAAATACCTCATCCTAAAGCGTCACGTGCCACAAGTTCCTCATCCTAAACCGAAACTTGGCACAAGTATCTTATCCTAAAGCGACATGTGGCACAAGTAACTCATCCTTAAGCGACACGTGGCACAAGTCCCTTATCCTAAAGCGACACGTTGCACAAGAACCTAATGCTAAAGCGACACGTGGCACAAATAGCTCATCCTAAAGCGACACGTGCCACAAGTACCTCTTCCTTAAGCGACACGTGGCACAAGTAATCCTTAAGTGACACTTGGCAAAAGTCCCTCATCCTAAAGTGACACGTGGCACAAGAACATTATCCTAAAGCGACACGTGGCACAAGTACCTCTTCCTAAAGCGATACGTGGCACAAGTACCTCATCCTATTGCGACACGTGGCTCAAGTACCTCATTCATGAAGTGACACGTGGCACAAGTACCTCATTCTTAAGCGACACGTTTAATAAGTACTTCATCCTTAAGCGACACGTGGCACTTGTACCTTATCCTAAAGCAACTCGTGGCACAAATTCCTTATCCTAAAGCGACACGTGCCACAAGTACCTTATCCTCAAGCGACACTTGGCACAAGTACCTCCACCTAAAGCGACACTTGGCAAAGGACCCCACCCTTAAGCGACACGTGGCACAAATTCCTTATCCTTAAGCGACACGTGGCACAAGTACCACTTCCTTAAGCGACACTTGGCAAAAGAACATCATCCTAAAGCGACACGTGGCACAAGTACCTCTTCCTTAAGCGACACGTGGCACAAGGATTCCTTAAGTGACACTTGGCAAAAGTACCTCATCCTTAAGTGACACGTGGCACAAGAACATTATCCTAAAGCGACACGTGGCACAAGTACCTCTTCCTAAAGCGTCACGTGGCACAAGTACCTCATCCTATTGCGACACGTGGCACAAGTACCTCATCCTGAAGTGACACGTGGCACAAGTACATCATCCTTAAGCGACACGTGGCACATGTACCTTATCCTAAAGCAACTCGTGGCACAAATTCCTTTTCCTAAAGCGACACGTGCCACAAGTACCTTATCCTCAAGCGACACTTGGCACAAGTACCTTTCCTAAACCGACACTTGGCAAAGGACCCCACCCTAAAGCGACACGTGGCACAAGGACCTCTCCCTAAAGCGACACGTGGCACAAATACCTCATCCGAAAGCGACACGTGCCACAAGATACCTCATCCAATGCGAAACTTTGCACAAGTATCTCATCCTAAAGCGACATGTTGCACAAGAACCAAATCCTGAAGCGACACGTGGCTCTAATACCTCATCTTAATGCGACACGTGGCACAAATTCCTCATCCTAAAGCGACAGGTGGCACAAGAACCTCATCCTAGAGCGACACTTGGCACAAGTACCGCATCTTAAAGCGACACGTGGCACAAGTACCACATCCTAAAGCGACACGTGCCACAAGTACCTCATCCTAAAGCGACACGTGGCACAAGTACCTCATCCTTAAGCGACACGAAGCACAAGTACATCTTCCTTAAGCGACACTTGGCAAAAGTACCCCACCCTGAAGCTACACTTGGCACAAGTACCTCTTCCTAAAGCGACACTTGGCAAAAGTACCCCACCCTGAAGCTACACTTGGCACAAGTACCTCTTCCTCAAGCGTCACGTGGCACAAGTACCTCATCCTATAACGACACGTGGCACAAGTATCTCATCCTAAAGCTACACGTGGCACATGTACCTCATCCTTAAGCGACATGTGGCACAAGTACCTTTTCCTAACGCGACACTTGGCACAAGTACCTTATCCTAAAGCGACACGGGGCACAAGTACCTATTCCTAAATCGACACGTGGCACAAGTACCACATCCTACAGCGACACGTGCCTTTAAGTACCTCTTCCTAAAGCGACACGTGGCACAAGTACATTATCCTAAAGCGACACGTGGCACATGTACCTCTTCCTAAAGCGACACGTGGCACAAGTACCTCATCCTATAGCGACACGTGGCACAAGTACCTCATTCTAAAGCTATACTTAGCACAAGAACCTTATCCTAAAGCGATATGTAGCACAAGTACCTCTTCCTAAAGCGACACTTGGAAAAAGTACCCCACCCTAAAGCGACACTTGGCACAAGTACCTCTTTCTTAAGCGACACGTGGCACAAGAAATCCTAAACCGACACGTGGCACAAGTACCTTATCCGAAAGCGACACGTGGCACAAGAACATTGTCCTAAAGCGACACGTGGCACAAGTATCTCTTCCTAAAGCGACACGTGGCAACAGTACCTAATCCTAAAGCGACACGTTGCAAAAGAACCTAATCCTAAAAGCGACAAGTTGAACAAGTACCTTATCCTAAAGCGACACGTGGCACAAGTACCACATCCTAAAGCGACACGTGGCACAAGTACCTCTTCCTAAAGCGACACTTGGCAAAAGTACCTCTTACTTAAGCGACACATGGCACAAGTACTCCTTAAGCGACACGTGGCACAAGTAACTCATCCTAAAGCGTCACGTGGCACAAGAACCTTATCCTAAAGCGACAAGTGGCACAAGTACCTTATCCTAAATCGACACTTCGCTAACTTACCCCACCCTAATGCGACACGTGGCACAAGTTCCACATCCTAAAGCGACACGTGCCACAAGTACCTCATCCTAATGCGACACGTGCCACAAGTACTTCATCCTAATGCGACACGTGTCTCAAGTACCTCATCCTGAATGGACACGTGGCACAATTACTTCATCTTTAATCGACACGTGGCACAAGTACCTCATCCTAAAGCGACACGTGGCACAAGTTCCTCATCCTGAAGTGACACGTGGCACAAGTACCTCATTCTTAAGCGACACGTTTAATAAGTACTTCATCCTAAAGCGACACGTGCCACAAGTACCTTATCCTCAAGCGACACTTGGCACAAGTACCTCTTCCTAAAGCGACACTTGGCAAAGGACCCCACCCTTAAGCGACACGTGGCACAAGGACCTCTCTCTAAAGCAAAACGTGGCACAAATACCTCATCCGAAAGCGACACTTGCCACAAGAATCCTCATCCTAAAGCGACATTTGGCACAAGTATCTCATCCTGAAGCGACAAGTGGCACAAGAACCTCATCCTAATGCGACACCAGGCACAAGTACCTTATCTTAAAGCGACACGTTGCAAAAGAACCTATTCCTTAAGCGACAGAAGGCACAGGTACCTTTTCCTAAAGCGACACGTGGCACAAGTACCTCATCCTAAAGCGAGACTTTGCACAAGAACTCATTCCTAAAGCGACACGTGGCACAAATGCCTCATCCTAAAGCTCCACTTGGCACAAGTACCTCATCTTAAAGCGACACGTTGCACAAGAACCTAATCCTAAAGCGACACGTAGCTCTACTACCTCATCCTAAAGCGACACGTGGCACAAGTACCTCATCCTAAAGCGACACGTAGTACAAGTACCTCATCCTTAAGCGACACGTGGGACAAGTACCACATCCTAAAGCGACACGTGCCACAAGTACCTCGTCCTATATTAACACGTAGCACAAGCACCCCTTCATAAAGTGACACGTACAAAAAGTACCACATCCTAAAGCGACACGTGGCTCAAGTTCCTCATCCTAAAGTGACACGTAGCACAAGTACCTCTTCCTAAAGCGACACTTGGCAAAAGTACCCCACCCTAAAGCGACACTAGGCACAAGTACCTCTTCCTTAAGCGACACGTGGCACAAGTACCTTATCCTATAGCGACACGTGGCACAAGTTCCTTATCCTGAAAAGACACGAGGCACAAGTTCTTCATTATTTAGCGACTCGTGGCACAAATTCCTCATCCTAAAGCGACACGTGGCACAAGTACCTCATCCTAAAGCGACACGTAGCACAAGTACCTCTTCCTAAAGCGACACGTACAACAAGAAACAACATCTAAAGCGACACGTGGCACAAGTACCTCATCCTAAAGCGACACGTGGCACAAGTACCTCATCCTCAAGCGACACGTGGCACAAGTACCTTATCCTAAAGCGACATGTGGCACAAGTATCTCTCCCTATAGCGACACGTGCCACAAGTACCTTATCCTCAAGCGACACTTGGCACAAGTACATCTTCCTTAAGCGACACTCGGCACAAGTACCTCATCCTAAAGCGACACGTGGCACAAGTACCTCTTCCTTAAGCGACACGTGGCACAAGTAATCCTTAAGTGACACTTGGCAAAAGTACCTCATCCTAAAGTGACACGTGGCACAAAAACATTATCCTAAAGCGACACGTGGCACAAGTACCTCTTCCTAAAGCGATACGTGGCACAAGTACCTCATCCTATTGCGACACGTGGCACAAGTACCTCATCCTGAAGTGACACGTGGCACAAGTACCTCATTCTTAAGCGACACGTTTAATAAGTACTTCATCCTTAAGCGACACGTGGCACTTGTACCTTATCCTAAAGCAACTCGTGGCACAAATTCCTTATCCTAAAGCGACATGTGCCACAAGTACCTTATCCTCAAGCGACATTTGGCACAAGTACCTCTTCCTAAAGCGACACTTGGCAAAGGACCTCACCCTTAAGCGACACGTAGCACAAGGACCTCTCCCTTAAGCGACACGTGGCACAAATTCCTTATCCTTAAGCGACACGTGGCACAAGTTCCACTTCCTAAAGCGACACTTGGCAAAAGAACCTCATCCTAAAGCGACACGTGGCACAAGTACCTCTTCCTTAAGCGACACGTGGCACAAGTAATCCTTAAGTGACACTTGGCAAAAGTACCTCATCCTAAAGTGACACTTGGCACAAGTACATCATCCTAAAGCGACATGTGGCACATGTACCTTATCCTAAAGCAACTCGTGGCACAAATTCCTTATCCTAAAGCGACACGTGCCACAAGTACCTTATCCTCAAGCGACACTTGGCACAAGTACCTTTCCTAAAGCGACACTTGGCAAAGGACCCCACCCTTAAGCGACACGTGGCACAAGGACCTCTCCCTAAAGCGACACGTGGCACAAATACCTCATCCGAAAGCGACACGTGCCACAAGAAACCTCATCCTAATGCGAAACTTGGCACAAGTATCTCATCCTAAAGCGACATGTTGCACAAGTACCTAATCCTGAAGCGACACGTGGCTCTAATACCTCATCTTAATGCGACACGTGCCACAAGCACCTCATCCTAAAGCGACACTTGGCACAAGTATTTCATCCTAAAGCGACAAGTGGCACAAGTACCGCATCTTAAAGCGACACGTGGCACAAGTACCACATCCTAAAGCGACACGTAGCACAAGTTCCTCTACCTAAAGCGACACGTGGCACAAGTACCTCATCCTAAAGCGACACGTGGAACAAGTACCTCATCCTTAAGCGACACGAAGCACAAGTACATCTTCCTAAAGCGACACTTGGCAAAAGTACCCCACCCTGAAACTACATTTGGCACAAGTTCCTCTTCCTCAAGCGTCACGTGGCACAAGTACCTCATCCTATTACGACACGTGGCACAAGTATCTCATCCTAAAGCTACACGTGGCACAGGAACCTCACCCTAAAGCGACACGTGGCACATGTACCACATCCTAAAGCGACACGTGCCACAAGTACCTCATCCTTAAGCGACATGTGGCACAAGTACCTCTTCCTAACGCGACACTTGGCACAAGTACCTTATCATAAAGCGACACGTGGCACTAGTACCTATTCCTAAAGCGACACGTGGCACAAGTACCACATCCTACAGCGACACGTGCCTTTAAGTACCTCATCCTAAAGCGACACGTGGCACAAGTACATTATCCTAAAGCGACACGTGGCACATGTACCTCTTCCTAAAGCGACACGTGGCACAAGTACCTCATCCTATAGCGACACGTGGCACAAGTACCTCATTCTAAAGCTGTACTTAGCACAAGAACCTTATCCTAAAGCGATACGTAGCACAAGTACCTCTTCCTAAAGCGACACTTGGAAAAAGTACCCCACCCTAAAGCGACACTTGGCACAAGTACCTCTTTCTTAAGCTACACGTGGCACAAGAAATCCTAAACCGACACGTGGCACAAGTACCTCATCCGAAAGCGACACGTGGCACAAGAACATTGTCCTAAAGCGACACGTGGCACAAGTATCTCTTCCTAAAGCGACACGTGGCAACAGTACCGCATCCTTAAGCGACACGTGCCACAAGTACCTCATCCAAAAGCTACACGTGGCACAAGAACCTCATCCTAAAGCGACACGTGGCACAAGTACCTCATTCTTAAGCGACACGTGGCACAAGTAATCCTAAAGCGACACGTGGCACAAGGAACTTTATCCTTAAGCGACACGTGCCACAAGTACCTCATCCAAAAGCTACACGTGGCACAAGAACCTCATCCTAAAGCGACACGTGGCACAAGTACCTCATTCTTAAGCGACACGTGGCACAAGTAATCCTAAAGCGACACGTGGCACAAGGAACTTTATCCTTAAGCGACACGTGGCACAAGTACCTCATCCTTAAGCTACACGTGGCACATGTACCTCATCCTAAAGCGACACGTGGCACATGTACCACATCCTAAAGCAAAACGTGCCACAAGTACCTCATCCTTAAGCGACACGTGGCACAAGTATCTCTTCCTAAAGCGACACAAGGCAAAGGTACCTCATCCTAAAGCGACACGCGGCAAAAGTACCTCATCCTAAAGCGACACGTAGCACAAGTACATTATTCATATGCGACACGTGGCACAAGTACCTAATCCTATAGCGACACGTGGCGCCAATACCTCATCCTGATGTGACACGTGGCACAAGAACCTCATTCCTTAGCGACACGTGGCACAAGTACTTCATCCTAAAGCGACACGTGCCACAAGTACCTTATCCTCAAGTTGATCATTCGGGCCGGGACGGAACGGACGCGTTTTTCAGTGGAGCTCGCTACCTGTGTACCTGCTATACCGGCTACAATGAACACGAATACTGCGAAGTTGAGAAGCAAAGGTAAAGGAAAGCCAGGATCCAGCCCTGCGACACCAGACGCTGCGAAGGACGCGTTTAATTTTGACGGAATAATAGGAAAAATCAAGGAAATTGAAGAAGTTGATACGGACCAGGACACTTGTTTGGTGAAGGTAACGGACGCCATACGCCAGATCTTAGCGACGCTGCAGGAGGTGGCCAAATCGGTTGAAAAACAATCCGACACGTATGGTCAACTGTTACAAACTAGCCAACAGCAGACAGCAGCTACTGAAAGGCTTGTTAAAGAACTGACGGAGTGCCGAGAGGAAAATAAGAAGATTAAGGAAGAAAACGTAAAGCTTCAACAACAAGTGAACGATTTGGAGCAGTACTCCCGCAACTACAACATCGAGATCCAAGGTATTCCTGTGCATCCAGGTGAAAACGTGTATAACATAGTCGTAGAAACCTCAAGATTCCTGGGCGCGGACGTAAGAAGTGGGGACATAGAATTCTGTCACCGACTTAAGAAAAGCGACCGACATCCCAACAAGCCTCCCGCGATCATCGCTAAATTCTACTCGCGCCAGATTAAGCAAGAAATATTCGCTGGGAAGAAGGAAAAAAGGGTAATTACTGCTAAAGACATTGGCTTCTCTAACGCGACCAATAAGGTATTCGTCAACGAACACTTGACAGCAATTAATAAGAATCTATTTTGGTTAGCTCGCGGTGTAACGGACTATAAATTTAAGTGGACAAGGTCGGGCAAGGTGTATATGAGGAAGGACGAGCAATCGCCGGTGATAAGGGTTACAAAGCCGTCAGACATTCCAGTCTGATCGCATACCAGTTGCACCCCGCAGCGAGTCCACTTTCGTAACATCTGTACATTATTTGAAAGCTTTCTAGGAGTGTATGGGTGCATGGAGTGACCTGAATTATGAAGGCACAAGGGAGCCAATAATTGAAAATCATTGTTTTGATAGTGTTCAGCAAATAAATCGAGTTTGCAGTAGCAAAAGTAAACTGAAAGTATTCCACGCTAACATTCGTGGGATTCGAAAGAATTTCGATGAGCTAAGTCTCGTCTTGAATGAATTGAGCTTCAAATTTGATGTCATTTTACTTACTGAAACTCAATTAACTATTGACGAATTGTTTCACCTGCCTGGCTATTCATGTCTAGTTTATATTATTAATAATATTCTATACTTTTATTATTATTATCTTTGGTATTAATATATTTACATATCAAATTTATACCAATCTTGTATATATATTTGTTTCTTGATTCTAAGAACTCTGTGATTTTCCTTTATTATTATAAATAATCTGAATATCTCCGCCGGCCTAGCAATTATGTGTAAAATCAGCCCACGCACAAGGTCATGGCCTGATGTGGGCTTCTTGCCTTTTTGTAAACATGTATGGCGGCATTGTAGCTAGTAGTATAGACAAGAATAAATGAATTAAAAATTGAATTGAAATTGAATTGTCACTTGGCACAAGTACCTCTTCCTAAAGCGACACTTGGCAAAAGAACCCCACCCTTAAGCGACACGTGGCACAAGTACCTCTTCCTAAAGCGACACGTGGCACAAATATCTCATCCCAAAGCGTCACGTGCAACAAGAATCCTTCTCCTTATGCGACATTTGGCACTAGTATCTCATCCTAAAGCGACAAGTGGCACAAGTACATCATCCTAATGCGACTTGTGGCAAAAGTACCTTATGCTAAAGCGACACGTTGCAAAAGAACCTAATACTTAAGCGACAAGTAGAACAAGTACCTAATCCTAAAGCGACACGTGGCACAAGAACCTCGTCCTAAAGCGACAAGTGGCACAAGTACCTCATCCCAAAGCAACTCGTGGCACAAATTCCTTATCCTAAAGCGACACGTGCCACAAGTACCTTATCCTCAAGCGACACTTGGCACAAGTACCTCTTCCTAAAGCGACACTTGGCAAAGGACCCCACCCTTAAGCGACACGTGGCACAAGGACCTCTCCCTTAAGCGACACGTGGCACAAATACCTCATCCGAAAGCGACACGTGCCACAAGAAACCTCATCCTAAAGCGACATTTGGCACAAGTATCTCATCCTGAAGCGACAAGTGGCACAAGAACCTCATCCTAATGCGACACCAGCCACAAGTACCTTATCTTAAAGCGACACGTTGCAAAAGAACCTAATCCTTAAGCGACAAAAGGCACAGGTACCTAATCCTAAAGCGACACGTGGCACAGGTACCTCATCCTAAAGCGACACTTTGCACAAGAACCTAATCCTAAAGCGACACGTGGCACAAATGCCTCATCCTAAAGCTTCACTTGGCACAAGTACCTCATCTTAAAGCGACGCGTTGCACAAGAACCTAATCCTAAAGCGACACGTAGCTCTACTACCTCATCCTAAAGCGACACGTGGCACAAGTACCTCATCCTAAAGCGACACGTTGTACAAGTACCTCATCCTTAAGCGACACGTGGGACAAGTACCACATCCTAAAGCGACACGTGCCACAAGTACCTCGTCCTATATTAACACGTAGCACAAGCACCCCTTCCTAAAGTGACACGTACAACAAGTACCACATTTTTAAACGACACGTGGCTCAAGTACCTCATCCTAAAGTGACACGTAGCACAAGTACCTCTTCCTAAAGCGACACTTGGCAAAAGTACCCCACCCTAAAGCGACACTAGGCACAAGTACCTCTTCCTTAAGCGACACGTGGCACAAGTACCTTATCCTAAAAAGACACGTGGCACAAGTTCCTCTTCCTAAAGTGACACGTGGCACAAGTACCTCATCCTATAGCGACACGTGGCACAAGTTCCTTATCCTGAAAAGACACGTGGCACAAGTTCTTCATTATTAAGCGACACGTGGCACAAGTACTTCATCCTAAAGCGACACGTGGCACATGTCCTTATCCTAAAGCGACACGTGGCACATGTACCTTATCCTAAAGCGACTCGTGGCACAAATTCCTCATCCTAAAGCGACACGTGCCATATGTACCTTATCCTCAAGCGACATTTGGCACATTTCCTCTTCCTAAAGCGACACTTGGCAAAAGTACCCCACCCTTAAGCGACACGTGGCATAAGTACCTCTTCCTAAAGCGACACGTGGCACAAATACCTCATCCGAAAGCGACACGTGCCACAAGAAACTTCATTCTTAAGCGACATTTGGCACAAGTATCTCATCCTAAAGCGACAAGTGGCACAAGTACCTCATCCGAAAGCGACACATGCCACAAGAAACCTCATCTTAAAGCGACACTTGGCACAAGTATCTCATCCTAAAGCGACAAGTGGCACAAGTACCTCATCCTTATGCGACACGTGGCACAAGTACCTTATCCTAAAGCGACACGTTGCAAAAGAACCTAATCCTAAAGCGACACGTGGCACAAGTACCTCATCCTAAAGCGACACTTTGCACAAGAACCTAATCCTGAAGCGACACGTGGCTCTAATACCTCATCCTAAAGCGACACGTGCCACAAGTACCTCATCCTAAAGCTACACGTGGCACAAGTACCTTATCCTAAAGCGACACGTAGCACAAGTACCTCTTCCTAAAGCGCCACGTACAACAAGTACCACATCTAAAGCGACACGTGGCACAAGTTCCTCATCCTAAAGCGACACGTGGCACAAGTACCTCATCCTAAAGCGACACGTGGCACAAGTACCTTATCCTAAAGCGACATGTGGCACAAGTATCTCTTCCTATAGCGACACGTGCCACAAGTACCTTATCCTCAAGCGACACTTGGCACAAGTACATCTTCCTTAAGCGACACTCGGCACAAGTACCTCATTCTAAAGCGACACGTGGCACAAGTACCTTATCCTAAAGCGACACGTGGCACAAGTACCTTATCCTAAAGCGACACGGGGCACAAATTCCACATCCTAAAGTTACACGTGGCACAAGTACCTTGTCCTCAAGCGACACTTGGCTCAAGTACCTCTTCCTTAAGCGACACGTGGCACTAGTACCTCATCCTTTAGCGACAATTCATGATTTTAACAGTCTCAAGAAAATGCAGTCACAATTATAAAGCCAGCAAACAAAATCGCCTTGGAGGCGGCGTTTGTGTAATTGACGAATGTTCTGAACCCGCTGGAAATACGCGAGCAGCGGAGGTCGTCCAGGAACTGGCCACCTCTCGGCAAAACAAAGGCTTCCCGCCGCCAGCCAGCCAATTGTTAGGGAGAAAAAACTTGTTTGAAATGTCCGAGCTTGAGTAAAAATCGTGGTTTTCTGCGAATCGTGCAGCCGGCAGCCACTGGACTCGCTTCCGATAGCCGCGACGTCCGACGCCGTCCTTTGGAGTCGAGGTTTCTTCCGAAAGGCGGCTGCTTCTCCGCCGCGTAGGTTTTTACTCTAAGCTGATACAATTAGCGTGTCCCAGCATTGCCTCCCCCCCTCACTGCAAACGACAATGGTCGCCGCGTGAAAGACGCATGCAAAACAAGATGGCGGACGGTCGAATTCGGAGAACTGTATTTTTGTCTGGGGGAGGGGATTAGTGAGAAGCACTACCTACTCGATTCGAACGGCGCTGCTCTTGTTAGTTGCCTGGTTGCCGAGACCAAAATTTAGTTCCAAATTGGCCGATTGGCGCTAGTTGACATGCCGAAAATGACCTCAGTGGCCGAGCTTTCGTAGTAACGAAGGCCTTGGATGCCTTGGGCAGGCACTTGTTTTCCAAATTTGTCACTTGACATTTTCAAGCTCAGAATTCTCAGATGATCATATTTAATTAACTTTTCATAGGATGAAGAAAATAGCAAAATATTTAGAGAAGTCAAACAAAGTAGAACGTTTCGTGCCTTGATTATTGATACCTATATTTCTTGCAAAAATGTATGTTTTCTTGCATATTATGTAGATAGGTATAGAATCGTAGGCGTATGCCTATAGACTCAAAATTAGATTCCGTGAACTACTATCATCCCGTTCAGAAGTCATTCAGTGAGTTAGTGTAATTTTTGGCAATGAGTTTAAGTTTGCTTCGCAAATTGATTGACTCGTCTACAACAAAATAAAGTTGTCAAGAAGTCACTTCGAAATAATTGAGAGTGTGGTGCTGTTGACAACCTTTGGATAATTCGAATTACAAAACTATTAGGTAGGTACCTAATTAAATAACGTGCATATATAAAAGAAGGTAAAACATTTAACGTCCACAATATACCTACCGGGGGAAAAAGATGGCCAAATCGCCCAAGGTTAATATACAGTTACACTGGTTGCCTCGATCGGGATTTTTACAGTGACGAAAGCGATGCCACCCCGACTCTCTAGGCTCTCTGGCCGATGCAGGCTCTGCCACACAAAGACATGCAGTCTGTTTCAAGCACGATTTTCATAGAACTGTCATTGCTGACATTTGCAGTCAATCAGGGGCGAGCGGTGGTTTTTTGGGAGGGTATGCTCCAGGGGAGTGCGGTGAAATGCTCTTAAAAAACATCTAGCCCATATATATATTATATACAAACTTTCCCAAAGTTTGCACTTTCTTCACATGGACCTCAGCCTCACATTGCATCCAATTTTCTTCCAATTAGTGGATAAAATCACTGTGTCAAAAGCAGAAGATGTCGCTTTCAAGATTTCCTCAAAACAGAAATGGAAATTTGAGCGTTTGTTGATCTCAAGCAGGCATTTGCACGACAAAAGTCAAGGTTTGGACGAGAAAAAAGTTGTAATTAACTTCTCCAAACATAATCTGAATTACACAGAGGTAAAAGCATTAGCCAAAGGGTTAAATTTTGCAATTGCCCCGAGACAAATACCTTACAAAAAAATTATTTGCGGCGTTGAATCTAGCATCTTGCACCTGTCGGTAGAAGTTGCAGAAAGAATCAGACAAGACACTTCAACCATTCTCCGCAAAGCTCAGCCGCCTACTCCTAACATCTCAAAGGAAGAAATCATGGCCTTGAACCAATTGAAACAGAATACCAGCATTACCATACTTCCAGCAGACAAAGGCAATGCAACTGTTCTTTTGAATACAGAAGATTATCAATCTAAAATGAACGCTCTTCTGGAAGATCCAGCATACACTCCAACAAATCAAAATCCCACAGTGTATCTAGAGAAGAAAACACGGTCTCTCATCCTAGAAGTACCATTCATTGAAGATAAAATAAAAAGAATGATAATACCAAGAGAAAAATCGTCCCGAATACCAAGACTCTACGGACTTCCAAAAGTTCATAAAACTGATATTCCTCTACGACCTATAGTAAGTGCTATCAAATCTCCAACTCAAGAATTAGCAAGATTTATCGCTAAAAAATTACAACCATTGACTGAAAATGTGCCCTCATACGTAAAAAACTCGTCGCATTTTGTTGACCTAACTCGAGACATACATCTGGATTCCAATGATATAGTGGTGAGTTTTGATGTTGTTTCTTTATTTACAAAAGTTCCAGTCAATGAGGTACTAATACACCTTGATGAAAATAAACTATGCCCCAAATACGTCATTAATCTAGCTAAACATTGCATGAGCTCAACATACTTCATATACAACGAACAATTTTACAAACAAAACAAAGGTGCGCCTATGGGATCACCCCTCTCACCCGTTGTAGCTAACTTATTCATGCAAGAATTTGAACAGAATGCAATTGCAGCCTCTGCTTTGAAACCCAAGTGTTGGCTTAGATATGTAGATGATGTGTTTGTGATATGGCAACATGGACGAAATAATTTACCGTCTTTTTTAAATCATTTAAATAGTATACACCCAGAAATTCAATTCACAATGGAAGAACAACAAAATGATAGTTTTCCTTTTTTGGATGTTTTACTTATCAAGAAAGAAGACAACACGTTAGGCCACACGGTATACAGAAAGCCAACCCACACCAATCGGTATCTAAATGCATCATCCCATCACCATCCTGCACAAATACGATCGGTAGCGTACACCCTTGCTACCAGATCTCGTCGTATTGCAGACCAAGACAATCTAACAAATGAACTAAAAATCCTTGAAAAAGCTCTGTCACAAAATGGGTTCAAAAAAAGCATAATACAAAAAGCTTTCAAAAGAAAAACTAACGCTGAAAGAAATGCAGAACAAGAACTGAGAACCGACAGCTCTGAACCACAGGTCAACGATTTCATAGATGAACCAACAAAACATAATGCTTTTCTCACATACGTTTGCGGCGTAACAGATCGAATAAGCCGACTGCTCAAAAAAGAAAACGTTCAAACCATTTTCAACACCAACATGAAATTAAGACAGCTGTTGATCCGCAACAGCAAAGACATCGTTGAGCTTGAAGGTGGGGGTGTTTACATAATCTCGTGCAATGTATGTCCAAAGACGTACATTGGACAAACAGGCAGAAACTGTTTTCAACGTAAACAGGAACATCGACTAGCCGTAAATAACCACACCCAATCATCAGCCCTAGCACGACACGTAACTGAGACATCCCACACAACTAATTTTGAGGGGATGAAACTCATATCAAAAGTAGAACAACTTCAAACTCAAAGGGTTCGAGAAGCAATTGAAATCGCCATTCGGCCAAATTGCTTGAACAAACAACTTGACTCGGAACAACTCCCATCAGCTTGGACCCCCCTTCTCAAGAAACTTGTGGAAAACCAAAGAAAAGCACCAACAACTTTACATCAAGAGATATCACAGGAACCACAAGAAAATTATACTACCAGAACCAGACACCAACAAGAACCTGAAACCAAAAGAGTGACAAGATCAATGAACAGACGTTTCCAATAACCCTGCTTTCAGGTTACCATTTGCTTTGTATCACATTTTCTTTTTCCATGAGGCTTCAGTTTTATAACATTTCGTTTTTGTCTACTGTTTTATAGAAAATCATTTTTCTGTAAATTGGTTGCACTTGTGCCTTGATAAAGCTAAGAGGAGACTTGGCGAAACGTTGGCTATATAAATAAAAAATATATAACTATAAACTTCGTAGCATTAACCGTTTAAAATAAATCCAATACCTATGGGCTACGAGAATTTCCATCAGCACACACACATTTATATATATATATATATATATATATATATATATATATATATATATATATATATATATATATATATATATATATATATATATATATATATATATATATATATATATATATATATATATATATATATATATATATATATATATATATATATATATATATATATATATATATATATATATATATATATATATATATATATTTATATATTTATACATATATATATATTTTTTTAAGACTTTTGGATAAACTGTGGTGTTTTATTATTATTTATTTTCCCAACGTTTCGACCAAATTGTTTGGTCTTTCTCAAGGTTGATTGATTGATTGTGTTGAAACTTTGGTTTGATTGTTGAGATCTCTGGTACCTTTTGTCCAATGTTTTGTTTTTTGTAGTTCATTGATTGACCCTTGAGAAAGACCAAACAATTTGGTCGAAACGTTGGGAAAATGAATAATAAAACACCACAGTTTATCCAAAAGTTTTTTTAACTAATTGCTGTGAAAACTTAAAACAACATATAAAACGCCTTTATGGAAAGGAGATTATGATTCAAGTTCAGAACTTTGACAAGAATCGGACGAAGAAATCGAAACTCTTGACCAAGTTGACGTTTATGAAAAGATGCAGAGATTCAGGTATCGTACCTATGTGTATGCAACTTAAATTTCATACAAGGAACAAGTTCACCAATAATCAATTACACAAGACCAGCATGGCTTTGCTAAGAAATGCTATTTGCGACATAAGAAGAAACCTAGCCGTGGTCACCACCAGTCTTTTTAAACTCCATCAAAGTCTTGGTACTATATTGCACCCGGTATTGTGGAAAATTGTGGATGATTTATCCTTTCAACGTGCTGAAGATGCGGCTTTTGACGACAAAATCATCCAAACACGTAAGTTTGACGAACTCTCCCACAGACAAAAACCGCCAAACAAGAACTTAGATCCTTCGAAAGTTGTTTACAATTTTACAAATTTTACACTGGATAACAACACGTTAAATGCACTCACGAAAGGTTTCAATTTCGCTATCACCCCAAAAAGATTGCCGATAGAAGAAATAATATGTGGAGTTGAGTCTGCAGTAACGAGTTTAGAAAAAAATGTAGCCGAAAAAATACGCCAAGAGTCTTCAAGGATTATACAGTTTGCCAAACTGCCACCCAAAAACTTAACCCATGCTGAGTTCAATGCATTAAAAACCCTAAAAAATAACAAAGATGTAATCGTGCTACCGGCTGACAAAGGTAACGCTACTGTTATAATGGACGCAAATGAATACAATGAAAAAATTATGAGGTTACTTGAAGATCCAGCATACAAACTTTCTAATACAGACCCCACAGTTTATCTTGAAAAAACTACCAAAAAGATAATAGGAAACTCACCATTGGAGCCGAGGGAACAAAACTACCTAATACCTCGTGAAAAGTCTTCTATGTGCCCAAAACTATATGGACTCCCAAAAATACACAAGACAGGTGCACCTTAACGACCAATAGTTTCGGCTATTGGTTCGCCAACTCAAGCTCTCGCCCGTTACG
Source organism: Nemoura dubitans (assembly GCA_921293005.1). NCBI lineage: Eukaryota > Metazoa > Arthropoda > Insecta > Plecoptera > Nemouridae > Nemoura > Nemoura dubitans. The sequence goes on from OV121077.1 coordinate 22,034,094, forward strand.
TGGCAAAACGATTACAACCATTTGCAGAAGAAGCATTTTCTTTCGTCAAAAACTCAGCTCACTTCTTGGAAAAAATAAAGACACTAGCTATCGAAGCGGACGATCTTCTCGTAAGTTTTGATATTGTCTCTCTGTTTACCAGAGTACCAACAGAAGAAGCTCTTGATATCATCAAAAAGAAATACTCTCCCCCAGCTTTCATACTAAACATGGCTAAGCATTGTCTATCAACAACTTACTTCACATTTGGGGGCCAAATCTACAGACAAATTGAAGGCGCACCCATGGGATCCCCTCTATCACCGGTAATTGCAAACCTGTTTCTCGAAGATTTTGAAACACGTGCTCTAGATGGGTTCGATCTTAAACCGAAATTATAAGTGCGATACGTAGATGACATATTTGTTGTTTGGCCTCACGGGAGAAATGAATTAGACCGATTCCATAATTATCTTAATAACATCCACGAAAAAAATAGATTTCACGGTAGAAATTATTGAAGACGAAAACCGCATTGCTTTCCTGGATGTTTTATTGATAAAAAAAAAGAAGATGGAACATTAGCACACAACGTGCACCGAAAAGTGACACACACAAACCGCTACCTACATGCGTCCTCCCACCACCATCCCGCACAGATTAGCTCCATACCCAAAACATTGGTACATCGGTCAAGACAGCTAGCGGACAAGGAGCACATCGAGGAAGAGTTGACAACATTGAGGGAAGCTTTGTTTCTCAATGGCTACACTAAGTCAGCGATAGACAAAACTTTCAATTGGGTAACAAAAAGAGACCAACCCAAAGACACACCGGATGAAGACAAACATAGCTTAGCTTTCCTGCCATACGTAAAAGGTACAACAGATCGAATTGGACGCTTGTTGCGAAGACACAAGATAAAAACAATCTTCAAACCGGCCAGGAAAATCGGAGCTACCCTGCTGAAAAATCTTACCTAAGATCTTGCAAGATCTTACCAAGATCATACCAAGAAAAGTTAGCCAAGATCTTGCAAGATTTGTGACACAAGATCTTTTAAGATCTTATAAGATCTTGTAAGATCTTGACTCAAGATCTTGACTCAAGATCTTATAAGATCTTGCAAGATCTTGAATGATTTTTACAATTTCGTACCAAGAAATTAGCAGAGGCTCATACCATAATACCAAGATCTTAGAAGTTCTGGTTTCAAGATCTTGCCAAGAAAAATAATTAAAATCTGTAAATGAAAAAGTGTAATAATTTCAATAATATAACTGTAAAAATGCATATTTGTTTGTTTTACAACGCACAGTACAACAGTTTGTGAGCACCCAAACAGATTTCTAGGATTAAAATAACTAGCAATATCAATTATCGATCGATGCTAAAAAAAATGTGGGTGCACGTTGCATAAAAATGGTTGAAATATATAATTCACACGACCTGAAACTGTTTTTAACGTGCTGCAGGTGTTGATGCTTAATAGTATCAGATATGATGTGTTACTGAAAGCGCCAAACGACTCACGTGTTGCTAAAGTAAGAAGAACGTAATTTGAACCTTCACAGAATCGGGCAAAAAATGTTCACTTTTAAATCTCCCACTTTGGGTGAAAACTAGTAAATAGTAACTTTAGTTCCAGAGAGATTAAGACTGAGATGGTACTTCATTGGCTCACTTTTGAGGCACATGCACTGTCTAATCAGGTAAGGTTACGACACCCCTACCAATTTAATTCAAAATGTCACGTTGATGAACTTATTGACGGAGAATATACTAATGCCGCACACGAGTGGGTACCAATTATTTTGGGTGAAACTGAAAAACCGGTAAAAGTTATCTGTAAAAGTTTGTTGTTCTAATGAATTCTAGATACTGGTTGCCAGCGTTTGCCAAATTCTACGGAGCTTCTCACTAGGTGGCTGTTGTAGGCGACTGTTACCTGCAAAATTTGTTCTTTGCCTGGAAAAAGAAAAAAGAAACAAAATTACCACCAATATCTTACTGTCGGTGGTGTCACGCGTCCAGTATAGCGAACAACCAAAACCATGCAGAATCTAGGGGGGGGGGGGGGAGGGGGGGAGCATGTTTGACTAGAAGGTTGGTGATTTCACAGGTAATAAAGGTATAATACTCCAAGGCATTAAACATGGACTCATAGAAACAATAGAAATTAGTTTGACACATGTGAACATGCGAGTAGATTTAACGGTGTGAATGGACTAGAAGTGCATAGAAAGAATTTTCCTAAGGTGGGGAGGAACCATTGTCTTTTGAACACCTTTAAAATAAAATTGTACAGATGTACACTATTAGTGACAGCCCAAAACAAAATAGCTAGGCAATTTGTTAGGCATTCAAATTAAGAATTAGTCATTTTTGTGTAATGACTAGACAATAGCAATTTAAACAAAATTTCCAATGTAATTCATAATTTCCAGCAAGCATAATCATAACACAAAATTGATTCTTACTTGATTCAATGTTTTGGTCTGTCAAGGTCACTAATAGTCTCTCTGTAAAAAAATAATTTAAAGATATATTCGAACACTAAGGGTTTCCTCCCACCTTAGGCCGTTGCGGTTCTCGTAGAATACTTAAAAAATAATCGGCGTCAGATTTGACCAGACGACTGTATTGCATAAACCCCGAAAGGATGGTCCAGGTCCAGCCCTGCTTTAGGGGTTGGCTTGGGCAAATCTTTTTTCAAATTTTAGGGCTCAGTACGAGATGCTGTGATGTTGAAAACGTAACGCCGCATCCAACGGTGAGATAACATTGGAGGGTCACCGGCCCGATAACAGATATATTAGGGTTTGAAAACTTGAAATTTAAAATGCGACGGCATAGGAAATCAGGTCAAACCCGTCATATAACCCAGGAAGCTCCAAATATAACTATAGCATTTAAACAAATTTCTATATACTTGAAAGGTATTTCTCTGATGAACACTGACAGCAAAAGAAAAACTGGGGTCACAAAACTAACTTTTATGATAACAGCATATCAAAAATGACATTGCATTTTGAGGGTGACGTTTTTGGCGCTTTTAAAATATTTTTCCCATCAAAGTAGAGCAGTTATATACATGTTTTTCCAATTGTGCACACTTTTTCGCACAGAATTACGTTGCAAAATTGGCGTTATCATGGATACGAAGACCAAACGCAAGAGAGACTAAGTGCCGGTTTGTCAGTGGCCCGTTAAGAAACTAACAGTCCATTAGCAAGAAAGTTAAAGACTCCGTTTGGACATTGCTAAGCAAATAATAAGTTAACAGACCATTAGATATTTAACGTGTCACTGAAAAACCAGGTCTTAGTCTGATTTTGGCACCAATGGTTTAAAAACAATTGAAAAATATCTGTGGGCTATTAGAATAATTGCTATCTGATCATTTTAAAAGTAAATACATGTAACTGATCCAGTGGTTGGTCCATATTTGGACCATTTGCTTTGGGCATGTTCGGTTTTCATCGGGCTCTCTACGGATATGAGCATTCCATGCTCCTTCAAGCTACTCAGCTCTTCCCAGATACTATCAGCCTCTCTGGGATTTTTAAAGTGACAAGAGGACCCAGCATTGACTTAGGAGTCCGGGTACTTATTCACTAATTGGGCTATTTGGGACTTTTACTGCCATTTTTAGTTCTCAGAAAAATTGTGCCCAAGATCATGTTAAAAAGATGCGGCCTCCAATCTCTGTGCATTTCCAGGACATATCCTGGATAATTACAACGCCAACAAGATTGCCGGTTACTTGACGAAGCAAATTGATCATTGCCAGAAATGCTACAATAGGGTGGGTTGGTGTGTGCAGGGAGGGAGGATGTAAAAGCACATGATTATCAAGATACCTAGACATATTATCTGCTACACTCTGTCGCATGAGAGAATATTCTTTCTGCTGCAGCACTTAGGTTACTGGAATAGCTGCCATCTTGAAGATGGATGGGTACAAGTAGAGATGTAAATCAGTAACAGATTGACGGTAATTACGCAATTATTACCTAGCAATTTTACAGCAACAACATGTGCAAAAATGCGCCACCAGCGATACAGCATAAAGTACATTCTATTATGGCTTTTAAATACACCCCCCCCCCCCCCCCCCCACAAACAATGATGGTTTGGTTGCACTAACAAGAAAGTTTCCGGCACCGTTTACGCATTGTAACCCTCCATCCCATGAATCTACGAATAAACACGATAATTTTAAAGAAGTAGCCTACACTGTTACTCTTAGAGCCTCGCGTTTCGAGGAAGGTAGGTACCAGTGCTTGAAAGCTTTCTTTTTATTCTCACTTGTGGAGATGGACCAGTGTCCAGTGGTGTAGTCCAGGGTATACTCACATTTTATTTTTAAAATTTGTATGTACTCTCCTTAATTTTAAAGAAACACTCTGGTATATACTGGTGTTTTCATTTATAGCTTTTTTTACGGCTAAGTTTTGCAAATATTTAATATCATTCATGAGCACTAAATATACCCATTCCAGACATAGTACCTATGTGCAAAATTGTGGTAAAAGGGGATACCTACATTGCCAAAATGTAAGTGCTGGTATAGAACCCAAAGAAATGTGCGCCTGTCTTTTAGAGATACATAACAGAAAATTGTCGCAGGTAAGCGCCAATCAACCATGTTTGAACATAAGGATACTATTTGAGCCTAAAGATTCAAGGTAAGTGCCAATAAGTGACAAGATGTGGATAGTAACACCCTCCTCCCCCCCCCCCCTTTCCAATTTGACAGAAGCTCACCACATTTATTTCCAGCACTACACCACTGTCAGTGTTCATCTGTAATAAATACCTACCTACATGAGGTGTGCTACTTGGCATTCAGGGAGTAAGGCACACAGCAAATTATTTGTGTGAATAGGCACAGACAGCTAATAATGACTTAGCATTGTCTCCAGAACGATTGGCTGTAAATATTGAAACTAGCAACTCACAATGGGGTGTGGTGCTAGACGGTGGTGCTAGACGGTGGTGCTAGACGGTGGTGCTAGACGGTGCTAGACGATGGTGCTAGACGGTGGTGCTAGACGGTGGTGCTAGGCGGCATGTAGGTGACGCCGAGAGTAAGAGGAGAGGTCCGCAGATCATGTCATCCAGCTGAGAAGGCTGAATCCACAAATGAAGTGCCTTGGTTATGGAAAAAGGAAACGCAGAACATTAAAAATAGGTAGCACATAATAAAATTATGCTCAAACACGAGTTTGGCACTCGTTTGGCACAAAAAATACATTTGCTCTACTGACAGTTAATTGAATCCAATATAACATATCATTGGCTTTGAATTATTTTATTGTGACGATTGCTGAATGCGTTTAAATTGAAATAACTTACCTCCATTAACTTTCGTCGATTCAAGGAACAAAAGCGTTGACGTTCAAATACTTTGTTGCATCATGTTAGGATTCTTGAAGGCACACGAGCAAGTAGGCGTAGCAGGCACATGGTGCTGTTGCGAGAATTTGTCGTCATTTATAAAATATTCCTTTCTTCGATCGATCAAGATCTTAGTATTCAGTGTATACAAACAATATTTCGTGAAAAATATCAGCGAGCACAGAAAAGCAACCAATTACATTCACCGGAATTTTTCCCGTCAGCCGACGCCGAGAGCTCACCGCCATTTTTTATGGCGGCTGCTCGAGGCGCTATGTGTCGTGTTTCAATATCAGGCGGGAACAAAAACTCTAAATTATGCTAAATATTCATATCAGTGTAGCAACATGCAGAAAGTTTGTCGAGATTCAAATAAATCAAAAGAAAAAGCATTAAAATTACAAAGATTACTTCGATTACACTTCGATACACGAATACTTTGTGATCTAAGGGAAATCCGACGGATGTCTTCACATTTGAAATAAAAATTTCAGAGAATCTGCCTGTGTTCTCAGCTTAGACCCTCTACGTTTTTGGAAGAGATCGGTTCAGTACTTTTTCAACACATCAATATTTACGAATTTTTCAATTTTTTCAAAAATTTGAATCTCTCTAAATGTCAAAGTTCTTTACATAATATCTTCACCAAAACTTATAAACGTCTCGACCTAAAAGAAATGTATTATGCCTGGAAATCTGAGGTGGGTAGGACTTTCCAAATGTTTTTTTCGCATTTCGGAAGTGTTTTTTTCGCGATTTTCTTTTCACGACCCCCCCCCCCCCCTCCCACCCCTTCTGCGAGGCGTCATGTATTTTGGGTTGGAAAAAATTTGTCAACCGCCCCCACCCCCCCCCGCAAATCAGGGCTGGATCCACCCCTGATCACGACGCAGTCAAATTGTATTTAGTTCGGCCTCTCGCTACCCCTTACAATATTTAAACCCAATATTGGTTACGATTTTTGTAAAATTTCTGATATGACATGTAATTTCTTAGACGACTCGGCAGACACATGAGTCTTACAAATTTGAGACTCCTCAGTAACTTGTTATTATTGTAATCACTCATTAATAACCCAGAAGTTACCAGAATCTGTGAGTTTAACAGATTGTCAACCCCCTCTCCTTCCTCCCAGTAACCCCCCCCCCCCCCCCACCCCTTTACAATCATCATTATACCATGAAGAGATCACGGTGGTACGGTGTGAGCACGTCTACCTTGCATTTAGATTAACAATACAACGAGCCATTAGGGCTTGGCGTACTTCGCCCGCGCCGTACACAACTTAACCATAACAAAATGTTGCGCGGCCTTCGGTTTCGCCGAACGAATGTTATCGAGGACTGGAAGTGTTTTGTATGAAAAGTACCCGGCAGTCAGTAAACTTTTCTGGAAATATGGGCTCCATATTTTAATCTCCATATTCCAAATATCGACGGGGGGGGGGGGGGGCCCTTCGCAATGTAGGGCACATCCATCCCCAGCCCCCTCCAGATTTCCCACCCTCCCCTTGTCGAACCCATTCTCTTAAACGAGGACGAGGATGTAACGGCCTATTCGCAAAACGCATTAAAGTTGAACATTTTCAAATTGACCCCCCAAAAAAGGGCCCAATTTTGGGCGCACAGCCCCGGATGTTTTAATCTAAACTTCGAGCAACACATGGAACAAAATTATAGCCAGAAAGTGTGCAATTTGCTGGGGGTACAGTGGCACGTTTCCGTATGTTTTTTGACCCCCCCCCCCCCCCCTCCTCCTAAAAGAAAGCCCTGAACATGACTTTTGCCCGAACTTTTGAAATCGTATCATGAGAAGAGTGTCTCTGACATTGGATTACTCTATTTGGTATGAAAGTAAAGAAATGTCAACAATGCTTCCCCCCCCCCCCCCCCCCCCCCCCCCCACAGTACAAAAAAGGACCAAAAAGTGTCAAGCGAACTCCAAAACCCTCGAGCTCGAGGTAGCTTGAGGGACCGATACCAAAATCGGATCCGACTTCGATAAAAACGCTATCGACAATTTCTTGTGAGGACCTTGCAAAAATCGTAACACAAGAAAAAAGTTTACAGAAATTGTCAAGAACTTGTCAAGAAATTGTTTCTCTGTCAAGATTCAAAAATCTTACATGCATTTATGATCTTTTTTTGACCTTGTCAAGATATTGTCTATTTCTTATCAAGATCTTGAAAATATCTTGGCTGAAGGAAAAAAACTTAAAGGCCGTATGAGGCTTAAGTTCCGCAATTTGAGGTTTTTTAATGTATTATGAGTTGTTTTGTCCACAAGACATTTTAAAAAAATGTATTTTTTTTTAAAGTCATCCGGCCGAGCGGCGACCGTTTTTTTTTAAACGATCATTTTGACGCAAAATGTCAATAATGTTTATTGAGTGAAGCCGACTGACGCCGACCACCCGCCCATTCCTCAGAACATCGCGACTGTTCCCCGTCCGTCACTTGAAACACTACAGAACACTCATTTCAAGCGATTCGAGCGATTGTAGATAGAATAAAATCCCTCGAAACGTAAACAAAATTCCCCTTCGTATTCAGTTATATTGTTACAATAGAAATTTAGACGAATGTTGTGCTGCCGAAAATACCTCGCTTGGCTATGTGAGAGGTCGTAACAGTTTATCGGGATCTAATTTTGACTCTGCCGAAAAGGTACAATAAAATATAAGCTCACCAAATAAGTCGTACCACTGCTGTTGGACCGCTGTGCTCCGTTGCTTGTTCCTCTCTGACACACCTCCTGACCACACGAGTCCACCTGGGTCATTCGGTTATTGCTGATGCTGACACTGCTAAAACCACGCTGACAGCTCCAGCTCACCTAAGGCGCCAAGTGTAAACGAGCAATTCGCAACACTCCCCCACCTTAGACAAAATCGCCCCGATTTTTGGGTAACTGTCAAATCTAAAGGGAGGGAGCTCGCTCAGAAAGCGCGCCCCAGAGTCCCCAACCCGAACCACAACCCCCAACAATTTTATTCCAAAAAAACAAAAAAACAACAACACATAGGTGCAAGTGGAAAACCAACAAATGACAGAATGACAAAACGGTTGCCAACAAACTTTTTTTTCTTACAGTTCTCTATTATTCTATGACAACAATTTCCTAACTTTATTTAAGTACACCCGGTATTACTATTGGCCGTCTCCCTAGTTGTGACCCTCCAGGGTCCCGTTATCACCCGAAACCAGCGCGTCGATGTCTTTGTACGGCGACTCTCCCGTCAGCATTTCGCACAGCACCATCCCGTAGCTCCAGACATCAGAGGTTTAGGACACGTCTTGATCACTTCCGCCGACATCACGCGTATGTCCCTGCAGCCGAAATGCGCGTGGTCTTGCAGACGTCGCACGCCAAGCCAAAGTCCGTGACCTGAGCGTCCTGAACTGCAGACGGTCCTCCTCGTAGATCGGCTCGGACAGGAGCACGCCGGAAGACTTGAAGTCACCCAGAATGAGCGAGATGGTCGCCCCCGTGTGCACATGACGTATGCCTCGAGCCATCTGGATCGCCCAAAGCCACAAGCACGTCGAGCTGAATGAGTCCCATGGCCAAGACACAGTTGAGCGCGCCGCCGCTGGCGTATTCCATCCCCAGGAAGAGGTTGGGACACCACGTTCTCATGCTTCAGCAGCCAGAACAGCTTACCCGGAAGTCGATTTCCAGTGGCTGCAATATCTCCTCGATGACGCTGCTCACGTGTCCGCCAACGTCCTTCTCGGCCACGAAGTCGACCGGGAAGATGCCGACCTCGTCTCCCAGCTTGTCGGTCCACCAGCCGTCGTGTCCCGAAATCTTGGGATCCTTGAACCAGGACCTGGACGATTTCCCCTCGATTTAGACTGAGCTCGTCCCCTCCCTGCGCCCGAAAATCGTACCGAGCGGTCCAAAGGCCCACGTCCCGCGATCCTTGCTTCGCTGCTGGAACTGCCATGCGCGGAGGTATACTTTGCGAGGCGAGCTGGGTATCCGGCTACCACCCCCCGCAGCCCGACAATCGCTCTTCCCGCTGCCTCTCGTCTTGTTTTCCTTGGCGAGAATAGTTGGTTCTCAACAATGCCCAATGTTTTCCCCAATTCATCCCCTCAAACATTTTTCCAAAATGCGATTTTTAAATACATTTCATTTTTATTTACACATTTATTATTGTTTTTAAATTTATTTTTTACACATTTTTCAAAAATTATCCACTCTTTTATCGCTAACACCTCTAGAAAGTGCACGTAAGCCCTCTTACGCTCTCTCCTCCCCCTAAGCCTCTGGAATGTCAGCCAAACGCCACTTTCCCGGCTCGAAATACGGTTTCATATGTTCCACATGAACAGTATCCTTCACCCATTTCGCCCCTTTTTTGATCTCCACCTCATAATTCACATCAGAGACCCGCCGAACCACTCGGAAGGGTCCATGAAATCTCTGTTGAAATTTATCGCTCCTGCCCACCTTCCGTGTAGGCGAGTACACCTTCACCAGCTGTCCAACTGCATAGGACACGTCCCTACGTGTAGGATCGAACCTAGCCTTTTGCTTGACCTGGGCTTCCTTGATCCGCTTGGTCGCCAAATCCCTCGCCTTCTGCAACCTTTCCAATCTCACCACAGCCTCCTCCGACAGGCCACAACCCACCCCCAACCCTTGATCAACCGGTAGCACAGCCTGGTAGCCATAAACGAGGTAAAATGGCGCAAATCTTGTCGTTTCCTGTATCGCAGTGTTGTACGCAAACGTGCACGCTTTGACAGACACATCCCAATCCTTATGCGATGACGATACGTAATTCGACAGCATCTGAGCCATCACCCCATTGTAGTGCTCCACCAACCCATTGGTTCTGGGGTGGTAACTTGATGTAAATGTGCTACGCACACCCAACCCCTTGAGAAGGTCCATGACCAGGTTAGATCGAAACACCTGCCCCCTGTCACTCAAAATTTCCCCCACGCAGCCATGCTGGAGAATAACCTCCTCGATGAGAAAGTCAGCAACCTCCGCTGAATTTCCCGGCAGGGATGGCCTTCGCCATGCACCATTTCGTGTGATAATCCGTGCAACAGACTATGAATGTGTTATTCCTTCTCGTACGACAAAATGGCCCAAGAAGGTCAATTCCGCATCTTTGAAATGGAGCCCCCAACGGTATAGGCTGAAGCAATCCCGCTGGACGCTGAGTTAGTCTTTTCCTAGACTGACACGAAGGGCAACTGCGTACGAAACGCTCCGTCTCCACCTTCATCCCTTGCCAAAAGTATCTCTCCTTCAGTTTGCAGAACGTTTTCAAAAAACCTAAGTGACCGCCACCCATCGCGTCATCGTGGAGGCTACTCAGAACTTCAAATTTAAGATCCTCCGGTATCACCAAGACCTTAGTTTCACCCCTGTACTGATAGTTCTTCTTGTACAAGACCCCGTTCTCCATCACGTAACTGCGCGTCTGACGCCTCACTTTGCTATCTGCCCGATCCGGACTTTCCATCGCGTCAATCAACTCTCTCAGTTGCCCGTCCTTTCTCTGAAGTTCCGCTACCCCCTCCAAATTGATTGCCCACATTCCCAGCTGCATTTCGTCAATGAGGTCCTCCTCCTCCTCCTGTCCTGCTGTCGAACCCGTGTGCGGATAGCGTGACAAACAATCCGGTCCCTCGTGAAGTGCTCCTGATTTGTGATGGATCGTGAAGTTATAATCCTGCAGCATGATCGCCCATCTCGCTAAACGACCCCCCACCTCGGTGTTTTTCCTCAACCAACACAGCGAGTGATGGTCCGTGACCACTTTGAACGTCGCCCCCCATAGGTATGGCCTCCATGTGCGTATCGCCCATATGATTCCCAGGCATTCCTTGTGAGTTGTGTTGTACCGCCGCTCGGCATCCGTTAACTTCCTCGACGCATAACAGATCGGATGCAAGCCGTCATCAAAATGCTGAAGCAAAATTGCACCCAACCCGTAATCTGACGAATCTGTATGGACCTCCGTCTCTGCCGTTGGAGAAAAATGTCTAAGCACCGGAGCCGTCACCAACTTTTCCTTCAACGCCAAAAAAGCTTCCTCTTGTTCTTTACCGAAAGAAAACTCCACCCCTTTCTTCGTTAGCTCCACCAACGGCCTTGCGATGTCCGAAAAGTCCCTGATGTACTTTCGAAATAAGTTTAGAAGCCCGAGGTAAGTACGCACCCCCCGCACTGTCTTTGGCACCGCAAACTCCGCCACGGCCGCGACCTTCTGTGGATTTACACGAATTCCCTCCCCGCTAACCACATGACCGAGAACTTTGACCTCCCTCTGACCAAATGAACATTTCCCTGGATTGAGTGTGAACCCTGTTTCTCTAAAACGCTGTAAAACTTCCCTTAGCCTCGCCAAGTGGATGTCAAACGTCTCCCCCATCACCAAAATGTCATCCAAATAGACCAAACAAGAGCTCCACTTCAACCCTGCTAGCACCCTGTCCATACTTCGCTGGAATACCCCAGGAGACACCCCTAAGCCAAAGGGCAACACCTCAAAGGAAAACAACCCCTCTGGTGTTATGAAGGCCGTCACGTCCTTTGAGTTCTCCACCATCGGTATCTGCCAAAACCCCGAGAAAAGATCTAATGACGTAAAGTATGAGGACCCGTTCAAGTAGCTTAACACATCGTCAATGACAGGTAAAGGGTAGGAGTCCATCTTGATGACCTTGTTCACCCCCCTGTAATCCACTGCGAACCTCCACCCCCCAGTCTTCTTCTTAACGAGCACCACCGGACTGCTATAGGCCGATTTAGATCTTTTAATGACCCCATGCTGCAACATTTCCACTACCTGTCTGCCTATCTCCTCCTTCTCCTGATGTGACACTCGATAAGGTGGCCTATGCACCGGGGTTTTGCTTAAAAGCTCCAATTCACACTCCCCTACCGTAGTCCTATCAACCTGACTTAGAGACCATGCAAACAAGTCCGCGTACTCCACCAGCAATGACGCCAGCTTCGTCCTATCCTGTCCGTGTAGCTCCGGGTTAACAGTCAGCTTAGCCAGCAAAGTCACCCCTCCTTCCTTGTCAACCCCCATCCCCGCATCTACCGACATTACCCACGGCTCCGCAACCCCTGCAACTTCGTCAAGACACACCTCCTCTAACTGACCCAGCACTGTACCCTTGTACAAACACACGGGCGAGGCGACGTGTTCGTGATCCCGACCACCAATTTAGAGCTTTTGCCAAAAACAATCCTCGGTACCAATAGCCCGTCATTGACAAACAATTTCGCATTCGGCTCGAAAATGTTCCATTCCGCTTGTGCACGCGACTCGATGTTTAAAGTGCATTCATTCTGATGCCCACCTTGCAGAATTATTTCCTGGTCCGTAAGAATCTGCTGAGACAGCGTCTCAGTTACCGGCAGGATGCTAAGAATTTGCTGCTCGTCGCGAATGACCTGACGTTGCAACTCAGCACTATTCGCAAACGGAACGCGAACACTTCCGCAATCATGCGCAATCGAAATTGCCCGGAATGCATAGGCTATTGGGACCTCATGCTTTTCGCAAAAGTCATTGCCTAAAATACATGTCGCAGAAAGGTCCCTAATCGCGATCATAGGCACTATAAATCTCGCATTGCCTACAATGAGCTCAACCTGAACTCGACCCACGATTCTCAGCATCGACCGATTCGCTGTTCTCAGCACTAGGCCGTGCACAGGCTCCAAGTCCAAGTGAGACACCATGGCTGCGTCCAATCAGCTGACTGCCGCACCAGAATCCAAAAGAGCCACCACAGGTTTTTCACCCACCCTCACATCAACCTGAAGCGCCCCCATTGTTCTGATTACTACGATCTCATGCGTCTGCGCAACCCCGGCAATCACCCTGCAGATTTTAGGCACCTCGGTAAGGAATTTTCTCCGATCTCTAATCGCCTCGTCCCGAATATTCGCATTCGCCGCACCCTTAACAACCCCTGCAGCATCATCTTTAGCTTCCAATTTCCTCGCCCGCTTTTTTTTCCGATACCTCTTCCTCCTCTTTCCCCTACGGGTAAGCTCCCTAACCGCAACCAATGTACCCGCTGCCAAAGTTGCGATCCCTAGTTTTTTGACTCAGTTTCTTTATTAGCCGCTGCCAAAAATTTATCGACCTTCTCCTTCTCTGGACATGTCAAAGCAAAGTGACCCGTGCGATTACCCCTGGCCTACCCCAGACCGACCGTTGACGACTCCTGTCCCATCCCTGATCAGGCTGCCTTGGCGCGCTTGTTCCTACCGCCTCCCGTCTGTCCACGCGTCCTACATCCCTCCTGTCCACACCTGAATCCCGTCTGTCCACACCCGAATCTCGACGATCTGCATGCCTAAACGATTTCTGCCCCGAATTTCCATAATAAGGCTCCCTGTCGCAGGCTGCCCGACTGTCGTAGCCCCGATCCTGAGATCGCTCCGCAGACCGCAAACGCTGCTGAGGCCGAGAACCATGTATCGCAGAAATCAAAGCCGCAGTCAATTCCGCCATGCCCTCTTTGTACTCCCGGCGACTGACAGCTTGCTCATCCCCGTACACATGGTTAACAACCCCTCGCGTATCCCGTCTCGGTGCCGCCAAATCGTCCAGACCACCCTGTTGCATCTGGTATGACAAATCTGCCGTTCGCAAATTCGCCAACAGATCCTGCACAGTTACATTTGGCAACATGTCCACCTTATTAACCAACCGAGGCAACAACCCTTTAAGCACATGCTGCACCCTTCTCTGCTCTGACATGGCTGGATCTACTCTATCACACAGCTGTAAAACTTCGTAGGCGTATGATTGGTATTGCTCTACTGGACCTTGTCTCCTCTCCCTCAAACGCAGCTCCCATTGCTCCGCTGTTGTTGTACCCCCTACATCCCTTAACAATGCTGCCTTCAAGTCCTTCCAAATTTGGTCATGGTCCCCTCCCTGCAATTCCTCGTGCCTCTTTTCGTAAACCTCAAACCATCGCAAAAGCGTGCCCCCCAAAAAACAGGGAAATGATCTAATTTTCTCTTCGCTGGTTTTTCCTTTGGCAGCTGCCACCCTCTCAAAATCCTTTAGCCACTCCTCAACCGAATTTACACCCTCCTCAAATTTTCTAAATTTTACATCTGATCCCTGCATATTTGAATTTTGCCTAATTGGTTGCTTTTTCCCTATCCCAAAAGAGCCCCCCGCAAAAGTTTTGGCCCTTTGTCGAAAAGGCGGTAAGTCCCCCACAAATTCCGGGTCAAGCAAACGAAGACGCCTACTCTCCCGCACAAATAGCCCCTCGTCACTCAACGCCAAGAATTCCCTGTAACCTTCTGTCTCCTTTAGCAGCCTCTGCTTCGTGATTTCCAACCCAGACTGCAAGTCGCCTAAAAACTTCTGAAATTCCTCCTTACCAGCTGTTGCCTGCCTCCCAATCTCCTCTAGTTCACCCGACAAGTTCAAATCTGACCCAGAGCCGTCCCCGAGTTCCGTAAGCAAAGCCCTACCTAAATAAATATGTGAACCCCCAGACATAAACCCTGCCTAAAAGCAACCAACGAATGTCCAAAATTTTACCTATCCCCCAGTTTAAAAGAACAACCAACAACCGTGAACAGTCCAAATAATTTTGAAAAAATAGAAGTGCCCGGCACCTCCACCATTTGTTACTATAGAAATTTAGACGAATGTTGTGCTGCCGAAAATACCTCGCTTGGCTATGTGAGAGGTCGTAACAGTTTATCGGGATCTAATTTTGACTCTGCCGAAAAGGTACAATAAAATATAAGCTCACCAAATAAGTCGTACCACTGCTGTTGGACCGCTGTGCTCCGTTGCTGGTTCCTCTCTGACACACCTCCTGACCACACGAGTCCACCTGGGTCATTCGGTTATTGCTGATGCTGACACTGCCAAAACCACGCTGACAGCTCCAGCTCACCTAAGGCGCCAAGTGTAAACGAGCAATTCGCAACAATATATTGAATAATATGTCAAGTCGTCATTTCAATTTACATCCCATCTGAACCACTCATAAAAATCAGTATCATCATGGCTGGCGTCGGGCTTACACCATACCAATTTGAGCCCTCCTATTCCGCAGAAGAATTAGCTGCAAAACGAGTGCAAAACAACACCGTTCGCGAGTTGGACTTTACTGGCCGGGCAACTTTATCGATGAGCGATTGGTGCAATTGTGGAGAATGCACTTTGATGCACACGGACATCGAGTGTCATTGCTGTAGTGAAAGCGAAATAATCACGAAAATTCGAGGTAGTGTGGACTGTATTACGCATCACGCGTCATGAAAGTGTGGTAATAAACATCGATGCACTCAATACAGCAAGACACCATTTAATTTTGAATGCAATATCCGGAGATTATAAAAAATATCTTAAGTCAAGTGACAAACGTGTGTGGAGGCACATTGCCTACAAACAGTACGTTTTTTGGATGAACTCTTGGACCACACTAGGGAAAAACAATCGAAATGTGATCCCTTCGTGTGTAGTTAAAACAATAAGAAGTGAATTTCCGGAGCAGGGAGGCGCTTTCACCGGGTTTCAAGCCGCTGCTTCAGCTGACCCGGATTATTATGACTAGCTTTGCGAAGGTAAGAGGGAAAAAAGTTGCTATCTCGTGGTTTTTGAAGGATTTTTCGCAATACTAGTGTTTTCCCTATTTTTATAGCAATACATTCACGCAATAATATTTAAATTACCAATTACTTCGACGAGATGACACTACTCATTATCACAAGGGCGATGCACTCAAAAATATCGTCTTTACTCAAGCTAGGGGGGGTGTTGAAAAGGTAGCAACTGCATTATATTGCGGCCGCGCGATCTTTCTATCCGTGAACTGACGTCACAACAAGTTTCAAGCGGCGCTGGAGGAGCGTGGGAGGGGAAGGGTGTAGGTTGGCTAGAGCCATTTTTCTTAGCTCATTGAGCTCTAGGACATATATTTTTATGGTTTACCCCTCATACGGCCTTTAAGAAGTTGCCAAGAAAATGCCAAGAAATTGCCAAGAAATTGGCAATATCTTGAATCTTGCCACGATCTTGCAAGATCTTGCTAAGAATTTTCAGCAGGGTATGTTCGGCAAAGGAAAGGACTTGATTCCAAACGAATCTATGAGTTTATGAAGTCCCATGTGGGTCGTGCAACAAAATTTATATTGGCCAAACCAACAGGAAGATAATGCATCGAATTCAAGAACACAAGGTAGCTGTCACGAATTCCTTGAAGACTTCAACGTTGGCACAGCATGCACCGAAAAGAGAAGACTGTACAGACTTAGCATAAAAGCAAACGGAGATCAATATCATTATGAATTAAAGAAAATTACAAAGGCAGTTAAGAAGATGTCGAGACGGTCAAAGAAAACTTGCAACAGTAAATTCATAAAAAAGTCAGAAAATAAAAACAGCGCCTCCTGGTCAGTAATTGACAACTGTCGCGGAAAGAAAAAAACAGGAAGAATTGAAGATATCATCCTCGAAACCAGCGCGTGAAGAATAACGGATGCCAAAAAGTCGCGGACAGCTTCAACACATATTTCACCGAAACATCCAAAAGAACAGTAGGTAGCGCAAAGAATACGCAAGAGGAATCCCTAAATAAAATGAAGGTGCCAGTGGCGACGCAGAAGATGTCCCTGGAACCAACACAAACGAGAGAAATTGTAGAAATAATTTAAAAAATGAAGCCGATAAGGTCATCGGGATGGGATGGAGTTCCTATCGGAGCAGGGGCGAGCGGTGGTTTTTTTGGGAGGGTATGCTCCAGGGGAGTGCGGTTAAATGCTCTTAAAAATATATATTTTTTTTTATTTATTTGTGCATTGTAATACTTTTGGATAGTATATCAAAAGAAATTTAATTGATTAATGAAATTTGTGTTGAAATATGAGTTTTGACATTTGGTACACCTTTTGGCATTGGATATTTTCAAATGCAATTTTGCAAATTAAACTTAAAGTTTTTTTCCGCCAAGCTGGTTTGGGATAATGACATTATGATTTACGAGCAATAAAATGTTGTTACGTTTTGGTCCCAAGTCCTAGGACCTAGGTTATGGCCTAGGGCCATATTTTAGTTATAACCCGGCTACCGGGTATGCCCGCAGTGCATAGGGTACTAGCGTCGACGGAAAGGGCTTCATCCTATAGCTGGAGCTTAACACTAAATGATCTTAACATTATCTTCACGTTCTTGGTGATTGTGAGTTTGTTCCGGTAATTTCATCGGGTTCTTTCAGTGAAAAACATTTCACTTTGTGGACGGGTGGCGATTTTGCTCTCCACCACTTATATGAGCAAATAGTTTTAATAAATATTAATTCTAATAAATAATAAAAATTTAAAGCCATGAACTGGAAAGTACTAACATGCCCTCACAAGCAGTTCACTATACGTGCGTAGCACGGGCCCATACTGCTAGTTGTAGTCCGTAAACTTTAATAACTAAATTTGTATATCCCATAAAGTGCTGATCTGGTTCGTGAAAAATGAAAATAAAACAGAAATGCATCTTGAATGACGTTTGTAAAGGGTTAGTCTGGTGAACGTTCAATTTTCTAATAACAAATTTCAGTTGTGAGAGTACACATGCGCGCGCAAATGCCGCAGAATTGACTGGAACCTATGTTTAGAAGGTACTTCTCTTTTTATCTGTTATAGGCGTTACAATTAGCTTGTCGTGTCAAGCTGTTTTCATTTCTATCTGTATATGTCAAAATTATTACTGGCTATTTCAAAATGTCATCCATTCCAAAAATATAGCCACTGCTTATTGAATACGTTAGTTTCACATCGAAAATCACAGTAGATATACAGGGAGCAGTGAGGCACCGCTGACGTCACGTAAACCTAAAAACTTGAGACAATGAAAATGCCCAAGGTTGAAAATGCCTGATCGAGGCAACCTTGGTAAGTATATATGAACCTCGCTAATTGCCGAGGTTTTCTGACTAAAACTATCAAAAGTCAAACTATGTACCTATAAGCGCCGCTAATTTAAGTATGATAAAATAATATTATATATAAGCATTTTATTATTTTATATCATATATATATTATATATAACAAGAAAATATCTAATTGGTAGGTAATCAAACATCTCGTGAAACGAAATGTCGCGTTTTGACAGCTTGAGCCCAGACATTTTAGGTCAATAAAAGTTTTATATTTTGCCGACATAGGTATGTCGTTAGTTCATATGACCTGCCGGTCAAAATTTGGCGACACGAAAATGGGAAGCCTAATGTTCACAGCTCCAATTCACAACATGTCGTCGCCAAGTACCGAATACGAACGGACTGTCCCGAAGATATTATTACCAAGTCAGCTGCTGTCATCAGCTGTGCATAGTGCAGTGCAGAGATCGATGGATTCCCTCGTGTTACGATAGAATTCACGATGTCACTCTCATCTGGTTTATTTTTGTGTGTTTATTTGTGGATGTTGGTGTAATATATATTTAATATTTCGGTGATTGCCTTCAGTATAGGTATGTGTTCTATTCCAGCTTCGTGTGTTGAAGGTGCTCTTTATTAACATTTTCTTGGTGATTGTGTAGAGTCTAACATGATTATAATTTCAAATGAGCAGAAATTGAAGATCACCTACAATATCTGTGTTATA
The DNA here is from genome assembly GCA_921293005.1 of Nemoura dubitans. Classification (NCBI taxonomy): domain Eukaryota; kingdom Metazoa; phylum Arthropoda; class Insecta; order Plecoptera; family Nemouridae; genus Nemoura; species Nemoura dubitans. The sequence continues at coordinate 22,053,105 of OV121077.1, forward strand.
ATGCTTTGCATTGTGTGTTTTCTGGGGTAATTTGGTGATTGGCATTGATATTATTTTGTCACTCGAAAATGTGACATAACTATAATGCTTAATTGGTTGAGGGATTTCATGTAAATCATCATTGAAATATTAAGAGAGTATCTGATATTTCATGTAAAATTATCATTGAAATATTAAGAGATTATCTGAAAAAGTAATGTTTTGTTTTTTCCTACCAAATTATCTTCCTTACATCCCAAAGATTTCATTTCACCCCTTGCACAATGAGAGTTTATCCAAGAAAGAAGTAAAATCTGAAAAAGTAATAGGTAGGTGGTAGGTAGTATGTTGTGTCTCAAGTCTCTTCCTGCCATTATCCTCCTTACATCTCAAAATTATGATTTCACCCCTTGCACAATGAGAGTTTAGCCAATTGAAAGAAGTTATTTATTAAATGTCACATATTATGCTTAATGCTTATTATGAAATTGATACTTTTAAATACAAGACTGCACTTCGATTCCGATGTTTAAACTTCGGCACATTTCGCGCGAACTTGTGACGCCATATTGTGAAATGGAGCTGTGAACGTTAGTCTTCCCCACGAAAATGCCCTCGGCAGACAGGCAGCTAGGGAGCTAGGATCGAGTCGGCAGTGGCGAGAATGGGGGAAACCAGTGGCGTAGCGTGAAGTGAATATGATGCGCCCCCCACGAAAGTTTTGACGGCGCCCCCCTTTTCCTAAAAAACGTTTCCCGAGAGATATTTGCACGAGATATTTCTATTTGTATATAACTATCTGGGGATGTCTACTCTGTGACCATTTCAGGTTGCAACTGTTGTAAGTTGTTGTAGGTTGTAATTTCGAATATAAATCTAAAACGGCTGAAAGTGGTTTTATAAAAGTAAGATTAGCCCCAGACAACAGTCTCCCGGCGATTTTAATCACTTTTTGTTGGTTAAATTTTTCAAATGCCAGCTGGCAACCTTGATTTTGCCGTTCATGACTTTGGTAAATACATATTATTCTTATCGAAAACTTACTATTTACGCTCTAGACGACTCACTGCGACTATTCACGGTGCAATTTTAATTATTTGAAATAGATTTCACGCATATTTTATCCATTTGTGTTGATCTTCAGCGAAATTTTACGCGTTCGATCAAAGTTTGACATCTTCACTTGACAGCTACCCAAATTGTTTCTGTGTCCCCCAGGAAGCAGTGTATAATTTTGAAAATGATCTTACGTGCAGTGGTTATACTTTTTGGAGCTTTCTGAAAGATTCAAAACTATTTGGGGGGACGGGAATCTGTATTGAAATATAGAAATATCAGCTTCAATTTTCAGAAAATGATCCTGCCTTCTTTACAAGTGTGTTTAGACAGTGCAGGAAAATTAATAGAGGTTTGATATATTTGGTAGCTAAATGATGGAAATATTTTTTTTTTGTCTGGCTACCAAGCTATATAATGTTTTTTTCCGCCTTGCCATTTATTTATTTATTTATTTATTTCAATACATTTTATTGCACCTAGGTGCATGCTCTTTACGTAATTACAATGTTGTTGTTATTACGAGCATTAAAAATTGTCAATTATAAAAGCCATCAGACTAGTCAGGTTTATATACATTCCTCACATTTACATTCACCTTCTTTGAACTTTAAAAATTCGTCGGTACTATAAAAACAATGTGTTAGTAAAAAGTTCTTAACGTCATATTTAAAACTAACTCTGCTTGCATGTGATTTTTTTAGCCTCAAGGGCAACTTGTTGAAGTACGACAAAGTTAGAAAGACAAAGTTAGAACAGTTCGAACGACAAAGATGGCGGATGGGAGTAGTTTGACATCGTGTGCGCTCCTCGATTTTTGTGGATTTACAGAGTTATTGGCGAAATCAAACAAGGCTGAACTCCAAAAGGAGCTAGAGAAACTTAGTATTTGCAAGAGTGGAAGAAAAGAAGATCTGATTGAACGATTGAAAGCAGCAAGATTTGATACAATAGAAGAGCATGTCAGAGCGAACGGCGATATTGGAACAGCTGATGAGGTAGGACTGAACCGCAGCAATCTGATACTTAAGGACCGACTCATCAACGAAAAAGAAAAGAGAATTATAAATTTGGAGGAAATTAATGCGCTACTTAGATATAAAATACGTGCGCTCATAAAACAAGTTGAAATTATCTGCGATAAACCACCCAGTGACAAGTCACTGGCTCCAGACGACAAACTTAGTCCTAACAAACGACTACAGATGGCAGAGCAATCGCGTGTACAGAAAATGGTGGAGCATTTTGAATCCCCCCCGCCGAAAAGAAACCCTATGATGATGCACAGCCAAGTAATTGACAGTCAGGCTTCCAAAAGAGACAAAGAAAACGATGAACAGTTATGCAATGCGGACGAGATGAAACGAATAAGAGACAGCAAGTTCCGAGAGATTATTCAACGGCAAAGTACCCAAACTGAAGCAGTAGTGGAAACACATCAAGCTCCAAAATACGCGCCGAACACTGCGATGCTAGTGGGCGACTCCATGATAAGAGGCGCAGGTGAAGTATACTCTCTGGAGCATACATGCTCCAGAGAAGGATGCGAAGTAACTGTGTTCCCCGGCATTCGGGTGAACGACCTAAAGAAGCAAATATGCCTGAAGCTAGAAAACGAAAGTGAACCAAAAGTCATCGTCGTGCATGCAGGTACAAATAATATCAAATCCCGATCCAAGGTTCATTTGGTGACCGAGTTTGACGACCTCGTCGAAACAGTGTCCAGGAAGTGGAGCAACGCAAAGTGGGTCATTGGGGGTCTGGTGTATAGACGCAACGTATTCGACTCGACCATAGACAAACTCAACGACGGCTTACAGACGTGGCTATGTGAGGAAAGAGGTGCAGTATTCTACGACCCTAACACGAGGCTCACGGAACAAGAAAGAGCAAAAGATGGACTACATCTAAACCGCAGAGGTGGATTATTCCTTAGCCAAATTATACTAGAGAAAGTGGACGAAGCACTGGACGAAAAAAAGAAAGAAGAAAACGAAGACAACAATGAGTCGGAAAATTAGCAATTACTGCTCGATAGGCAACGCAAGATGAGCATATTCGATAAGGAAACAACGATAGCGAAGATACACGAAAAAAATACTAAAAGGCAAAATAAGCTTAATGAAGGGAATGAAGAGAATAAAGAATGAAGAGAAAGAGAATGAAGAGACTGAAGAAACTGAAAAGACTGATAGAACGCTGGCCAATACCAACACACACATGAATAAAAAAAAGAAGACTGATACCTATAAGACAGAGGAGAAAAAGAAGACTGATATTCTTAAGACTGAGAAGAAAAATACTGATCCACGTAAGCCATCAAACATCACCATTATGCACTTAAATATTTGTAGTGTCCAAAACAAGGTAGAAGAGTTAGAAGTCTTTATCGACTCGCAGACAGCTGAGAAGAAAATTGATATTTTGTGTCTCTCCGAACACTGGCTGGCACGAGGGCACGAGAACGCAGTTGTAATTGGTGATTATGAACTCGCGGCATGCTATGCCCGAAACAAGGCAAAATATACATCCGTGACACCCGACTGAACTGGATAAATCGACACGACATAGACCAGGTAGCAAAAGAAAAGGTATTTGAAGTGTGCAGCATTGAAATAAAAGGGAACAACCCGATCATTATTATTGCGGTGTACCGGACACCTGATAATAAAAACATTCGCGCCTTCATCGCTAAAATGAAACGACTTATCAAGAAACTGAAGAAAGAAGCAAAAAGAGTAATGCTCATCGGTGATATAAACATGACCTGTTAGGAAACGTAAGCTGCGGTACCAGAGTGAAGTTTGAAGATGCACTTGCCGAAATTAACATGTGGGCTAACGTCAAATTCCCCACCAGGGTAAAGGCCATATTCCACTAGGGTTGCAAACCGCGGGTTTGAACCCGGCGGGTTCGTTCTGATGTCAGTGCGCATGAGTGTGACAGATTGCGTGAACAGCTCGGCAGATAGGATTTTTCCTATCGCGAAAGATTGGAACCGGCGGGTTTTCGAGAACCGACCAATAGGAACAAGGCGAGCCTTGCCGATACAGTTATCCACTGTCAGCTGTTTTCTTTCCATCTGCCAAAATCGACATGGAAATACATTATTTCTCAAATTTATTGATTGATTTCACGGAAATATACGTTTCAATACCATTATTTAGACACATAAATGCAAGATAAATTAGCCAGCGACCAGCTTGAAGGGTATTAAGAAGTAAATTAGCTGAAACCCTAATGTGAAATACCCTGCATGAAATCTTGTCTTGCCAGAACTTTGTCATGTTTCAAAGCACTGCGCGTGCGCTAGGAAAGTCAGAGGTTTCTGTGTGGAATAGCAAAACATGCCGGCGGATCGGAATCGGCGTTTCGGATCAGCGAGTTGCAACCCTAGTGTAATATGGCCTTTACGGAAAGAAACAAAACAACGATTGATAACATAATTACCAACTTCACACTAGACGAAGAGCCGCACCCCATCGAACCCGGACTCTCTGACCACTTGGGACAACTGGTAAACATCGCAATTTCCCCAGGAATAAAAAATCAGGAGTTTACCTATTCGAGAAATTTAAACGATGTAAACCTCGAAAACTTCGCAAAAGAAATCAGTGAGAAGAATTGGGAAGCAGTCTTTGTGGGAACCACCACAGACGAAAAATTCCAGAACTTCCTGGCAATCTTTCTTGACGCGTTTAACAGGCATTTCCCGAAGAAACGATGTAAAGTGAGACAACGGAAGACGAAGAATGACTGGATAACAGACGAAATGAAACTGGCATGCGAACTGAAAAGAAGATTATTGATACTTACGAGGAGAAAAGGCGGCACAAGATTTAAAAAAGATCTCAAGATAGCGCAGAAGACGGTCACCAAACAAACACGTCGAGCATAAAAGAAAAGTAACGACAGATTTATAACGAAAGCCGACAACAAGATGAAGGCGGCTTGGAAAATAATACACACTCAAACTGGGAAATTAAGGAAAAATCGAACAAAGAACATCGTCCTAGAAGTGGAGAATAGCGAAATCAAAGACGCAAAAGAGGTAGCGCACCACTTCAACAAATTCATCGCGTCAATAGCAAGAAGAACGACAGATGAAGCGGAAGATACATTAGATGTATGCCTCACCAAGATGAAGATCCCAAGAATCGAAACGAAGATGACATTAAGGAACACGAACAGGATAGAGATTATATCAATAATACAAAAAATGAAAAATAAGAAATCGTCAGGTTGGGATGACGTCCCGATGAAAGTAAGAAAGAAAGTTTGTAATGGAATAGCCTACCCACTGTCAGAAATATGCAACTTCTCGTTTGAGACAGGTGAATTTCCATCGGCAGCTAAGTTAACTATAATCAAACCGATTCTAAAGAAAGGGGCGCCCACAGACATGCAGAACTACCGACCAATAGCTATCATAACAAATTTTGCTAAAATATTTGAAAACGCTTTCCTTGCCAGACTTAATGAGTACGTAGAAAATAATGAAATAATAGATGAGGAACAACACGGATTCAGGAGAGGGTTCTCGACAAATACAGCAATCGTTAGTATGATCAGGCAAATCACTGATACATTAGAAAATAAAAAAGCAATTGGAACAATCATGTGCGACCTATCAAAAGCCTTTGATACAATAAATCACAAGATACTTCTGGACAAATTAAAAGGGTACGGTATAGTGGGTACGGCAGGAGATTGGATCAAATCATACCTGACAGGACGAAAGCAGCGGGTGTCGATTAACTCAACTAATGGCTGTGTATACTGTCAGATTGGGAGGACATTAAAACCGGGGTCCCGCAAGGCGCCCCTCTAGCAGCAATCCATTTTAGTCTCTACGTAAATGACCTCCCCAAATACATAAAAAGTGAAGCCCGGAAAGCAATTTTATTCGCAGACGATACAAGCATTTTACTAACTGCAGATGATGATAAGACATTAATTAACAACGTGAACAGCGCACTAATAGACCTGAACGAATGGTTCGTACCGAACAAATTAAAACTAAACTGTGACAAAACCAACATCCTAGTATTCAAAACCAAGGGAAAAATGAACGCGGCAACAAGAGAAGAGGCAAATGCAAAAGAAGGGCACCAAAGCCCTTTCCTAGGGTTACAAATAGACGACAATCTAAAATGGAAGGCACACATTAACATCCTAAGTAAAAAAATAGCCACAACATGTTTCATGCTACAAAGACTATCGCACAGAGTCGGCAAAAAAATACTAAAATTAATGTACCATGCATACGTGCAATCGAAATTAAAATATGGAGTATTAGTATGGGGGATGGCAGCGGGAGCAAACAGAATATTTATTAAACAAAAAAACGCGATAAGAACACTTGGTAAAATTAGGAAGAGAGGCACATGCAGGAAAGCGTTTAAAGATTTTAACATTCTGACATTACCATCTCTTTATATTTTAGAGACAATTTTATAATATGTTAGAGACAACCCGACCATATTCCAACAAAATCAAAATGTACATGATAAAAACACGAGAAAAAAGGAAGAAATAAGACTTAAAAAAAGCATGTTAGATATAGGAAGGAAAAGCGCTACTTTTATGGGACCTATTTTATATAATAGAATTCCCCTGAAGATAAAGGACATTTACAAAAACAGAGAAAATTTTAAGAGAGTCGTTAAAGATTATTTAATCCAACACTCCTTTTATACTATACTAGAATTTATAAGTATGAATGATTGTAACTGTAAATACTGTTTGAATGAATGTGTTAACGACTAGATTCGGTAGAGTTGTACTATTAATTAATATAACTGACAATTTTTAAAGCCTGTTTTTACTATTTAATGTTAAAACGATCATGACGTGTATCTTTTTACAATGGAAAATAAATGCAAATACAAAAATACAAAAAAAATGCACCTAGATACCTCACATTTCGCATGCTTATTACTTTTGTGCTCTTTTGGCCTCTTAGATCTGCTTTTCTTCTTGTGTTCTTGTCATGTACATCTTCATTTTTCTGGAATAATGCAGGGTTGTCATACACAAATAAAATTACTTCCAAAATAAAAGCACGTGGTAAGGTCAAAATGTTAAGATATTTAAAAGCCTTTCTACATGTTCCCCTTTTTCCTATTTTACACAAAACCCGTATAGCAATTTTTTGCTTTATAAACAATTGATGTGATTCGGGTGTACAACCCCAAGCTAATATGCCATAGGTTAAAATGGAGTGAACTTGAGCGTGATATACAATTTTCAATGTAGGTTCATCCACCTGGTTTGCTAACATTCTCAACATGTAGCAGGCCACACCAATTCGTTTCTTTACTTTTTTAATATGAATTTTCCAACTTAACTCAGAGTCCAATTCAACCCCTAGAAATGTGCTATGCTTCACTCCATTTTTCAAGGTGTAAGCGTCTGTTACATTACAATTTGCTGTTTTTCCTTTAAATACCATTGTGTGAGTCTTGTCGGCATTTAATTTCAATTTATTTGGCTCGAACCACTCATTTATACGTCCTAGGGCCTGTGTCATGTTCCGGCACAATTCCTCCTCACTTTTCGCTGTTACCAGAATACTGGTGTCGTCAGCAAACAATATAGTGGTAGTGTATGGATTTGTCACGTATTGAGGCAGGTCATTGATATATAGACTAAAAAGTACTGGCCCCAGTAATGAACCCTGAATTACACCATCCTTGATCTCCTCCCAATTCGTAAACACAGTGCTGCTTGCCGTTTTTATTGCTACCCTTTGTAACCTGCTCGTATGATTCTATCCACTCGACTGCTCTTCCCTCAATACCATTTACACTTTCAGTTTATCAATTAGGATCCCGTGATTAATTGTGTCAAACGCTTTTGACAAATCACAAAGAATTGTTCCTATGTATTTCCTTTGCTCTAGGGCTTCGGACACTTGGTTGAACATACCAGAAATTGCTGTTTTCGTAGAGAACCCTTCCCGGAAACCATGTTGGCATCTACTCAGGATATTGTTAAGTCGTAGGAACTTGTTCAGCCTTATTAAATAGGCCTTCTCGAGTATCTTAGCGAAATATGTACGCAAAGACACCGGCCTGTAGTTGCCTATCTCAGATCTTTTCCCTTTTTTGAACAGTGGCTTTATAATTGCTAGCTTGGCACTTTTCGGGAATATTCCTGTTGCAAAGGAGGTGTTACAAATGTTAGATAGTGCGAAGGCAATCTCTACTCCCACACTCTTGATTACTCCGATACAGGGGCGTTCGGTCAGAGCATGCGGGGCATGCTCCGCATACCCTGGTCAAATCACCAAGTGGTGTATTTTTATGATTTTCTATTATTTACAATCACCATTTACAAGTTTGGCTGGGAATAAAAGAATCGGGTCTATGTTTTCAGCTTTAACTTACGTTATGAGTGACGTACCCGGCGCGGCGTTCAAATATCCACAGCACACGTCCACGTGACACCGTATATCGCGCTAGCAAGCCAGAAGGTCGTACAGCGCGTATCGCGTGGATGCCGCGAGAGCGGAGAGGAGGAGGGTAATTCTCGCTCACTCCTTCGCTCTCGCTCGCAACTCAGGTGATCACTCTAGTTCACATGACACGGCCTATCTTTTGCCCAAGAGCTCGACTCTAGCGGCCAGCATGCATGACTGTGTTGCCGCGATTTGGGTTCGCAAAAGTCAACCTTAGTGTTTTAGACAATTACAGACATTTGATTGTTTCTAACAAAATTTCCTAGTAAGGCTAATTACTTTCATAATTATCTATGTAGACCATAAATAAATACGGAGTGGTTTTTTTAAATTTTGGGCTAAAGAGGTTGTCAGGCTGTTCAAATCGCTTCCCGCTCGCGCTTAGATTCCTTCTGGTGCCACGAGGAGAATTGCCGCAGGGCAGGCAGTCAGTCATCGGCCATCGCCGCCTTGGGTGGGATTGCGTGGGAACCGCGTCCGTGTGCGCGTATTTTGTGAAGTGGTTACTGTGATTTATGTGCTTGATAATTCGATCAGAGCATCGATTTCCCAAAGAGCATCGATTCGCTCGGAGCAGAGGATTCTTGTGTTAACACAACGAACTAAAACAGAGATAATTTTAAGCGGCTAGTCGACTCCGTGTGCTACCTTGCAAAACTCGATGCTCTTTTTCGTGGACAAGATGATAACCGCTCTTCCTTGAATAAGAGTCACTATTCTTGGAACTCTTGTCGCTTATAAGAAGTAATGATAGTATGCTGAAAAATCATTTGGACGTTGGCCACTGCGACAGTGTTTCGTGGAACTTGTAGACAAATTCTAGCCAGCGTTTTACACCTCGGTTACGAGATGTGTTCGCGAAACGAAGACGGCGAATGGAATTTAACTAAAAGTAGTACCATCACAAGGTGCGTTTATTGGAAACCTAATCTCTTTATTAAAGAATTGACCCCTTATTTATTTTTAAAAAAATATATATATATATATATATATATATATATATATATACATATATATATATATATATATATATATATATATATATATATATATATATATATATATATATATATATATATATATATATATATATATATATATATATATATATATATATATATATATATATATATATATATATATATATATATATATATATATATATATATATATATATATATATATATATATATATATATATATATATATATATATATATATATGTATATATATATATTTTAAGATGATAGTTTTTTGAATTAAACTATGTAGATATTTTATTAACTCTCCCAACGTTTCGGGCGGATTGTCCGTCCATCCTCAGGGTCCAAAGCTTACTTTCTACAAAAACCAAAAACAAAACTACTCAAATGTCAAAAGTCATAGCAAACTGGATCATAAACAATAAAGAGTATAAAACTGACACATAGAAAAGAACACCAATGGTAAATAAAATCAGGGTTAATTAAGAGGACAAATTCTTCAGTCCTTGAGTTCTTGAGTTTCAAATTCAGTGCGGCTTCTGGTAATTGGGCCGCGATTTTGTGGCGTGGGACATGTTGCTGCGATGTTGACTGCAGATCTATTCAAAGCCGATGCATTTGGTTGTGTATTACTTGTGTCTCTTGGTGGTAATTTAATATTTTCTAATGCAAGTTTCCACTGTGGAGGTATTCGCTTCCCGTCGTCTCTGTTGTTCATTGTGTTGTCACGACACTCAATTTCAATTGCTTCGCGGATAATGCGGGGGACGAAGCGTTCTTCGACAGCAATGGTTTTAGCACCTTTGAAATCTATTACATGCCCTTCTTTACATACATGTTGAGCTAATGTTGAGGTCGTATGGAAGTTCTTGACGGCTCCTTGGTGTTCTTGTATTCTTTGTGAGATTTTTCTGTTAGTTTGACCGATGTACGTTTTGTTGCATGACCCACATGGTACCTCATATACTCCCTGCAATTCATTTGGGATGATGTCTTTTCCTTTTGTAAAGAGAGAGCCGATTTTCTTGTGTGGCTTGTAGATGGTGAAAATGTTCTCTTTACGAAGGATTCTTCCAATACGGTCTGTTACCCCTTTGACGTAAGGAAGGAGAGCTTTTTTATCTTCAGTGGTATCGTCTTGCAAGTTATCATCGGTGTTTTTTGGCGTCCATTTGTATGCTCGGTTGATCTCAGAATTGGAGAAACCATTGTCGCTTAGAGCATTTCGAAGTTTAACAAGCTCTTCTTGTAAGTATTCTTTATCTGTTAAAAGTCTTGAGCGATGAACCAAGGTTTTTGGTATGGAGCTTATCTGAGAAGGGTGGTGGTGTGAGGAAGCATGGAGGTAGCGGTTGGTGTGCGTTGCTTTTCTGAAAACCGTGTGTGAAAGGGTCCCATCTTCTCGTTTTATAATAAGAGCATCTAAAAACGCAAGATGGTTGTTGTTTTCAATTTCCATTGTGAAGTCTATGTCGGGGTGTATGCTATTTAGGTGGTCCAGAAACAAATCTAGGGCTTCTCTTCCATGTGGCCACAAAACAAATGTGTCATCCACATATCTGAGCCATAAACTCGGTTGAAGGTGGGCGGTTTCAAGGGCCCGTGTCTCCAGATCTTCGAGGAAAAGGTTAGCAATCACTGGTGATAGTGGTGACCCCATAGGTGCTCCTTTAATTTGTTTATACTTTTTTCCTCCATAGGTAAAATCAGTATTACTTAAGCAGTGTCGGGCTAGGTCTACAAGAAACTGAGGTGGTGAATGTTTATTCATAATGATTTAGAGACTCTCTTCGACTGGAACTTGACTGGAAACTTGATTGGAACTTGATTGGAACTTGACTGGAACTGGATTGAAATTGAAGAGACACAAGTAATACACAACCAAATGCATCGGCTTTGAATAGATCTGCCGTCAAAATCGCAGCAACATGTCCCACGCCACAAAATCGCGGCCCAATTACCAGAAGCCGCTCTGAATTTGAAACTCAAGAACTCAAGGACTGAAGAATTTGTCCTCTTAATTAACTAATTAATTAATTAATTTGGTTTCTACCAAAAAGTAAGAAAGTTGTTTTGGGATGAAAATTTCCCAAAAAAATGTAAACTTTTATTTTATAAGTTGTATTTTTTACCTATTTTGACGTACGGTGCCTGTACATGGACTATAGGGGGCAAGGAAGAAAGAAATATGGAAGCAGCGCAAATGAAATTTATACGAAGTATACAAGGGGTGACAAAAATGGACAAGATTCGGAGCAAGATATTGAGAGAAAAGGTTGGAATAGAGAGGTTAAGTTTTAAGATGGGAAGAGACAGATTGAAATTCTATGGAAGAGTAATGAGAATGGAAGAGGCAAGATTACCAAAGAAGGCAATGGAAATTAAGTACGAAAAACGGGGAGTTGGGAGACCAAGAGAGAGATGGATCGACCAAGTGAGAAGAGACGTCGAAGTACGAGGAGAAAACTGGGAAGAAGTAAATAATACAGAAAAATGGTGGAATAATAAGGAAAAGTGGATGGAGCTGGTCAAAAGAGAAGAAATGTATGAAGAAATCAGTAAAGAAAAGATTAGTTAAAATCTAAAAATTTGTGTATAGTAGCTCGAGTACACATTGCAGGATAGAGAGCTTTTATGTTGGTGTTTTTACACCTCTTCTACCTGTTAAAGTTAATGGAATAGAGGAATAAAGATGTTAAAAAAAAATTTAAAAAAAATTTAAAAAATTAACTCTGATATTATTTACCTAGGTGTTCTTTTCTTTGTGTCAGTTTTATAATCTTTATTGTTTATGATCCAGTTTGTTATGACTTTTCACATTTGAGTAGTTTTGTTTTTGGTTTTTGTAGAAAGTAAGCTTTGGACCCTGAGGATGGACGGACAATCCGCCCGAAACGTTGGGAGAGTTAATAAAATATCTATATCTATATCTATCTATATTATCTGTCTATATATCTGTACTATATATATATATATATATATATATATATATATAATACAGATATATATATTGTCTTGTTCTAGTGGAACAAGACCATAAAACTATGGCTTTAATCCAGTCGGATAAGGCAGTGGCGTGCGAATCAGAACGGAAAAAAGCCATCTCGTGTATGGTGTTAGTCCACTGGAATAATACCATAAGAAATATGGCTTTGGTCCAGTAACGAGTCAACCCTCGTTGCAGAGGAGTAAAGCGAGATGCCTATCATCCAGCACTTGGATTTTAAAAAGTTGTGTCCTATGCAAATAATGTCAAACGCAGCCACTACGTATAACGTAAGCACTACGTAAACATTTTTGAACCCTTGTATGTATGTTTGCGTTGGGTATTGGTATGTGAACTATTTTAAATCACTTTCAGCCAATATTGTAAACAATTGTTTCCGCTGGTCCGGGGATGAATGATGCAAAGGGGTGTAAGCGGTTGAGGAAAAAATATAATATTATTAGTGTGTTAATATGATGTAACCATATCGTAGAGACAACCACACATGGCTGTATAGTTTGAACATATACCTTTTATGGGGAATCATGTTTTACTTTATTTGCATCAGAAAGACTAAACCTAAGTCACAAGCGAGAGAACAGTACCTAAACTTTACCTATGGTCATGGGCGAAAGTGTAAACAATGTTATAATTGAAGTTCCCGGCACCCTAAACTAATTTTTTTTTATCTATTACACTTGTTGGCTAGGGAGCAGGAATTCAATTGCGAGGCTCCATATCTATCAGATTTCGCGTAGTCAATATGAACCTAGCATGCAATCTCCAATGCTCGATCTGTAATGATCTAGCGATTCTCTAACGTTTTTTAGGAGTGGGTGGGCCCTGTAATGAGATGCTTATTCCTTCTGAACTTGACTTGGAGAATGTCAGGTTCCTATCCTATTATTATCTGTAAGTGTGGAAGCTGACCAAATTAACACAAACAACATTGATAATATGATGCATGTGAATAACTTAATGTTACACTGCCGAACTCGGGAGGCCAGTTCTCGGAGACAACTGCCTGCTCGCCGGCGACGCAGGGAGTGGTCAGGTAGCTACCCTTTTGTTGGGTTAGCTTATTTATAGCCAGGCACAGGAAATTAAACAATACGGAAGAAAAATATGTACAGTCTTATCAAGAGCCAGGTACACTCGAAGTGTTGAAACGACACAAGATCAGCAAGTCAATCAAAACGTCGTCAACGCAAACGCAAGTTTCATTCAGCATGCACTCTCTCTCTTACAGAGTTTATTGTAATACACTATAATTAAACTGGTAATGACACACCCTAATTTGACATACTGTCATATACAGGACCATATACAGGACCAAAAGGGAAGCATTTTTATTAAATTTCGAAGATTCACGTCTGCTTTTCCTATATATAACACAAACTTTGAAAGAAAATATTTCAAACTGGGGTTTCAATGCTCAATGAAGTCTCACTTATATTTTCTAGTTACTTCCTCTACTGACAATGGCAGCGTGAAGAACATAACTTATTGTTTTTTAACCTAAACTCCATTTCATGTGCGGAAGGAGAGTGGATTTGCAACTTTCAAGAGGACCCACTGCTGCTGGACACCAGCCGAGAGTTTCAAAACTTAGCTATGAGCCATTTATTGAGCATGACATATGGTATGGAAGATATTCGCCTTTCAATGGATGTCTCCCGTGTGACCTTTAACGTCCACCAACGGGTTCCAGTCGCACCTGAAGCGTTGCACACACTTTGGAGGTGATAGCTGGCACCAAGACAAAACTTTTGATACCAGTATCCAAACTGTCCGCGAAATGTTTATCGGGAATTTCATTTTTGGTAGCTGGCTCTAGCCTAAACATGAGATTGCTTTCAACATTACACAGAAAGGAAATCATTTTTGAAAGCCGATATAGTTAGTAGGCAACTGCACAACTTTTCAAATATTATTATGCTTTATGCCGAATCCCAAAAAATACTTTTGAGAAACCCAAAATCATACGAAGTTGTGCAACTGGCATCTTCAAAGTCAATAGAATTTTAAATTAAATCATTCACAAGAAGAAAACCAACTTTTTTCAATCTGCAGATAGACAGAGGTACCGGGGACAATGCTACAAAAGTATTGTTTGTGGTGAAAACAAGACTTGGATTAGATATCGAAAGAGAAGATCAGAATCGTGATGAATTAGTTTAATTTGTCGCCACATAGGTGGGACCTAATCACTTCATGTGTTTTAGCCTCGACTCATGTATACCTTTCGCCTTCCCCGATGAGCTGATTTAAGATTTTTAAGTTAATGCTGCTAAAATGTACACCTAGTAGCATAATTTTAACATGTCTGTCGCTCATAAATTAAAAATAAGAACACGCGTCGCGTAGCGAGCAGTAAAGCGAATATTATATATCACCGTGGACCCTTAAAAATCGCAATGTGTGTGTATGTGTGTGTGTATCCGAAATACTAAAGAAAGAATATTATTTTTTGAAGGGTCAATTTTTTTTCTTATAACAATACCTCGTGTAAAAGCACATCAAAACAGTCCACAATGTTGTTCATAAGTTTATACCCCGACGCCTGCAAGCTAGGCATCTCTCTTCACTCCTCTGCAACGAGGGTTGGCTCGTTACTGGACCAAAGCCATATTTCTTATGGTATTATTCCAGTGGACTAACACCATACACGAGATGGCTTTTTCCATTCTGATTCGCACGCCACTGCCTTAACCGACTGGATTAAAGCCATATTTTTATGGTCTTGTTCCACTGGAACAAGACCATCAGACAGATGGTGTTGGGACAGTCAATCTTGACTGGAACAAGACCATAATTTGTATGGTCTTATTCCGGTGGAACAAGACCATCAGACTGATGGTGTTGGGACAGTGAATCAAAACTGGAACAAGACCATATTTTTTATGGTCTTGTTCCACTGGAACAAGACCATCTGTCAGATGGCTTTATTCCGGTGGGACAGAAAATGGCCGATATGGTCTTATTCCAGATGGTGTTATTCAGCTCCTCCCTGCTATTCCAGTGCTGGCCCAACATTGGCAGGCCAACACATTGCCAGCGGCGCCGGCAAGGCATTGGCAAAGTGTTGGCTGGCCAGCGCGTCGGCGAGGTGCAGGCCAGTGTGTGCTGGCTTAACAAAGGCAGGCCAACACATTGCCGACGGCGCCGGCAAGGCATTGGCAAAGTGTTGGCTGGCCAGCGCGTCGGCGAGGTTCAGGCCAGTGTGTGCTGGCCCAATGCCGCTTGTACGTAGCTTGGCCAGCATACTCGAGGCCACTAGAGCCATCACTTTGTTAATACCGACCCGACATTGGCTGACCTGCACACGGCCGACGTAAATTTACGTGTCGTCATCAGTGCAGGCCCCGTATCGGCGGCATACGGTTTTCGCGGCACTGTCAGCCTGCCATTCCCTACCGATATATTTCGAGCGAATCAGGTCCAGGATGCACATGTCATATGTTGTATTAACATCGAATTATACAAGTACTGGCATTTTATTAATTTTTAAGACTAGCATTAGATGGTTTTATCCTACGCGTGAACCTAAAGTTCAAAACATAACTGGGGGGATGGTATGCATTAAAATCGCAACCTCATATCACAGGTGTCAGCAGCGCAATCGTCAAGTCTTCAGCCTACGGATCGAGGGGTTCCCAGTTCAAATCCTGCCAGCTCCAAACATGAATTCGGTTTTCGCAACGATGAAAAATTAGAGTGATTAATTTCCTTCCACCATATGCAGCGCGAAATGGTATACATAAAAATCCCGTCCCTGTATAATTATTTTCATTTTCCCGAATCATACTTTTGTCCGTGGCCGATGGTCACTGTTTGTATGGCAACGGCATAGTGCAGGCAAAGTAATGGCAAGATGTAGGACAACCGCGGCGGCACGGTAAAGGCTTGCTGCTGGCCTGGTGTTGGCATCTTACTGGCCCCATGCAGCCAGTCCTTCACCGAGCCGACATGCTGGCCAGCCAGCACCGGGCCGATGAAGGCAGGTGTGACACATTTTTACTGGCGCGATGCTGGACATTTGCTATTGGCCAACGCTGCGCCGATGCTGGATAATACTTTCTGCCGACATTGGCACGACGCCGGCCAGCCGTTTTGTGTTTACTGGGATGGGCTAGATGTTTTTTAAGAGCATTTAACCGCACTCCCCTGGAGCATACCCTCCCAAAAAACCACCGCTCGCCCCTGCTCCGATAGGAACTCCATCCCATCCCGATGACCTTATCGGCTTCATTTTTTTAATTATTTCTACAATTTCTTTCGTTTGTGTTGGTTCCAGGGACATCTTCTGCGTCGCCACTGGCACCTTCATTTTATTTAGGGATTCATCTTGCGTATTCTTTGCGCTACCTACTGTTCTTTTGGATGTTTCGGTGAAATATGTGTTGAAGCTGTCCGCGACTTTTTTGGCATCCGTAATTCTTCCCGCGCTGGTTTCGAGGATGATATCTTCAATTCTTCCTGTTTTATTCTTTCCGCGACAGTTGTCAATTACTGACCAGGAGGCGCTGTTTTTATTTTCTGACTTTTTTATGAATTTACTGTTGCAAGTTTTCTTTGACCGTCTCGACATCTTCTTAACTGCCTTAGTAATTTTCTTTAATTCATAGTGATATTGATCTCCGTTTGCTTTTATGCTAAGTCTGTACAGTATTCTCTTTTCGGTGCATGCTTCGATAATTTCTTCGGTTAGCCGCTCTTTAATTTTCGACTAGTGTTTAATTCTATTCTTCTTTTTGGTGATATATTTGTTAAAGAGTTTCAAGAAAATTTTCAGAAGATTTTCAAATTTTTCGTCCACTGATATAGCAGAGATTACCGAATCCCATGTTTGTTCACCTATTTCTGTCGCAAAAAGTCTAAGTTTGGCTTTTGTACTCCTGCTTTGCTACTGAAGAAGTCAACTGGATTTCCACTCGCTGCGCGAAGTGGTCCAATAATAGTGTTTCCACTGATGTAGGCTTGGAGGGCAGCTCAAAATTTGTAATTACGTTATCGATCGCTGAACTGGTTGTTCTTGTTACTCTGGTAGGGAAACGAATATTGACGTGCATGTTGATTTCGAGGTGTCCCAAGTGAGTTCCAAGTGTTCCATAACGAGGTGTTCCAAGTGAGTTACGTATGTTCATGTTTTACACAGAAAATCGAATTAATATAATAATCCCCGGGTATTAGGGTCATATTTATGAGTCATGGCCATCGGGATTGCCCGTGAGGCATATGGTATTAACGTTCTATCGGGTACCTACCCACGGTAAAAGGCTTTATGCAGTTTCTAGAGACTAATAGTAAAACCAATTTCTTTCAACATTGTCTTTAAGTTATGTGTGATGTTTAAGCTGTTTCGTTAGATTTGAGCGTCTTCGGGAAGGGTATGGGACAGAGATTGAGGAACTTTTTAAAATACATTTTTGATAACTAAACTAAAATGAAAAATTTTGCCCACTCCAGCAACACCAGCAGGTGCCGTTAGGCATTGGGTACCCATATCAGGGGCCTACACATTAAACATTGTGGGTTGGGGGCTTTTTTTCTCTATACCACTGATATGAAGAAAAAATAAATATTTACAGCCATGAACTGGAAAGTAAAAACATGCCCACACCCTCAGTTCACTACACGTGCGTAGCACGGGCCCATACTGCTAGTAATTATTAATACCTCTGCCCCTTTAGCTGGTTGTGCGAGTACAGTGTCAATCACAAAAATGGTTCACCTGCTGTAACACTAATGTGTTGAGACTTGAGGAGACCAACAAATATGGATATCTGAGCTATTCAAGATTATCAGGCTGGACTGCTTTGTTCATGAGTTTATGACATATTATGGTTAAAAATACGTAACAAATTGCAAAAGATTTTCTTTTGTTGTTGTTTAGTTACAAAGCTATTTAAAGTAAGTTACCTGCATAGCCAATAGTGTACTACAGTTGGAGCAGATAGTAGGGTTTCGTTTCGAGGGTGTAGTTCGTGTCGACACCGCTTGGGGCTCTTCATTACCGCGCCACAGGCCTCTTAATAGAGAGATAGGCTCGGCGCGGTGGAGGGGGCATAATTAGACATTCCTCTCACAGCGCGAGACGAGATAAAGGAGTCCTGGCGTCGGGGGAGGGGGGGGGGGGGGTTCCTCTCTGTCTTGGCTCCGCACATGCTTGATTCTGTTCATTACGCGCCAAGCTGCAGACTCGCGCGCTCGACTCGAGATTACGAAATGCCTCGCTTGCTCCGAGTTTCCGTTTGAACCGCAGCCCACCGGCCCCCCGGTCCCCAACCACCCAACCCCCAAACACACCGACGCCCTAAACGCGGCCGAGAGATTACATTTCGAGTGAATTGTTAAGTCTAAGGCCCTGTGCACACAGTAAAGGAGTAACACACTAAGCCAGTAGTAACACACTAAGCCAGTAGTTATACACACTAAGCCAGTAGTAACATACTAAGCCAGTACTAACACACTAAGCCAGTAGTAACACACTAAGCCAGTAGTTATACACACTAAGCCAGTAGTAACACACTAAGCCAGTAGTAACATACACTAAGCCAGTAGTAACATACACTAAGCCAGTAGTAACACACTAAGCCAGTAGTTATACACACTAAGCCAGTAGTAACATACACTAAGCCAGTAGTAACACACTAAGCCAGTAGTAACACACTAAGCCAGTAGTAACATACACTAAGCCAGTAGTAACACACTAAGCCAGTAGTAACATACACTAAGCCAGTAGTAACATACACTAAGCCAGTAGTAACACACTAAGCCAGTAGTTATACACACCAAGCCAGTAGTAACATACTAAGCCAGTACTAACACACTAAGCCAGTAGTAACACACTAAGCCAGTAGTTAAACACACCAAGCCAGTAGTAACATACTAAGCCAGTACTAACACACTAAGCCAGTAGTAACACACTAAGCCAGTAGTTATACACACTAAGCCAGTAGTAACACACTAAGCCAGTAGTAACATACACTAAGCCAGTAGTAACACACTAAGCCAGTAGTAACATACACTAAGCCAGTAGTAACATACACTAAGCCAGTAGTAACACACTAAGCCAGTAGTAACACACTAAGCCAGTAGTAACACGCTAAGCCAGCAGTAACATACACTAAGCCAGTAGTATCATACACTAAGCCAGTAGTAACATACACTTAGCCCTGTGCACACGGTCAAAGAGCAACAAAAATATGTATTGAAGATGCAAATCCACCCTCCTTCTTAACATCAAATATAGTAAAGGGGCGCCAAGATTTTCTCATCAGCGCACAAGGCTATACCTTTGACTACATTTAGAGCGCACAAGCAGTGAGACCAACACGGCATTCGTGGGCGACATCACAGAGATGCCATAAAATGGTTTCAGTGACGTCCTCAGGAGCCCCCACACACATCACTATTATATCATTATTATGACGTAATTTTAAGGTCATTTTATAAACATATTTCTAATGCATTTGTGACATGTTTTGAAGGTCGTATATTCAACCTATTTAAAAAATTGAAAATATTTTTCCGTGGATTGGGGACGAGGTTTCCAGGACCAAGATGGCGTTCAGACTCAAATCAGACTGCATATAGACTGCACAAGGTAAGATATTTTAATGACGTCGACGACGAAATGTACATGTCACAGAATTGTGAAATATTAACAC